>CAUOFW020002026.1:0-60195 GCA_963454935.2 Ilex paraguariensis
TACAAAACACGTGTCCTCGGTCACACGTGTACCTCGGAAACATACCACCCTCGGTCCCCGAGGTGAGCCTTTCCTCGGTGCCGAGGGTCACTCCATCCTGGACGCTTCCTCTACTCCCGGATAAAGCTACTGACGTACTGGACATCAGCCTATGCCAGTCTGGACTATTCATCATGACCTCGTCTTACACAAGTAATGTCAGAACGCTTCTGGAATACCGACGTCACAGCCAATAAGGGATGGACGCGTGGCAAATAATGTCACATCAGAAGCAGACAAACCGCATGCCGTTGCTGACACGCGACTTGGGAAAGCAAACAATTAATTGCACCCTTCTGTTGACGAGACCGCATTCAATGCGGTAAGGTTCGGATATGAAAGGCAATAAACAATGCTCCTATTACAGAGCATTTATTGCATCCTTCCCGAAAGGAGCATATTGTACCGTCGGCGTCCCGACAGACTCAGCATTGATTGCTCGGGACCCCGAGCAGTCAATTAGAGAAGACATTCCTCATCAAATCAATACACACGCTACCTGTGCCTGATGATCACCTACTGACCACACTGACAGCAATCATGAGTTTCTAAGGTATAAATACTCCTCCCAAAAGGCAAAGCGGGTATGCAATCACAAACTCTCTACTACAAACATATCCTTCTCAGTGTTTTCTCCTTCCTCTCTCTCATTCAAAGACTGACTAGACCGTCGGAGGGGATACGCCGGAAAACACTCCGGCGCCCTTCTAACTTGTTCTCCTTTGTTCCAGGAAATACCTTTCACACGTACAGGATCGTTCTTCCTTTCCCAGGATCTTCCTTTGCCGTTCCAGGTTGCCATCGTACCTCGCAGGTTGTTTCAAGCAGCGTGTTTGGCCACTCAACCGGCTCACTCAGAGTTCACCAGGGGAGAGATCTGTTCCCAATATTTTATATATCGTGCAGGATCGAGCCCGCACAATCTGGCGCCGTCTGTGGGAAACGAGTAGTTTTCCTAATCTTTTCTCTATAAAGAACAGTGACCATGGTGAACACCAGACAAAAGGGAAAGGAACCCCACCAAAGGAGTCATGAGTTGCAAGCTCCCTGCCATCACGGAGGGAGGGATCGCACCAGTACGATTAAAAGTGCCTCTACTCGGTCAAGGGGGGTAACCCCCCAAACCAGTATGGGGATCAGGTCAGGAGGATCAGCCCCCTTGGCCCGTCAGCTGGCAGAGGTGATAGAAGAGAAATTTGGCGATAGATTACGTCAGCTGGAGAAGGACAATGTAAACGTCCTTAGCCGGCTCGACGAGTTTGCCGCCTCAGGCGGAGGGTCGAGGGATTCATTCCTTTCCCGAGGGCTCCCCGTCCATGAGGCGGAGACAAAGGATCTAAGAAACCACCTGGATCACAAAGCAGAAAGCTCCAGGGCCCCGAAGCGACCCAGAGCCGGCGAATGCCATCTTGACAACCATTCCAGGAAGGCGAGGCCGTTGGCCCTGGACGACCTCCGGCGAGGTTTGTCCAGACGGAGGAAGGGAGATGAATCCGAGGAGGACTCAACCCAATCTACACGACGCCCAGGAAACGAGGGGCTTACCGTGAACCCAGGGACTTCAGGAGGCATCCCGTAAGGGAAGAAGTAGATCTCAGAGCCCGATTAGACTCCAGAAGAAAGGGTAAGACTGTCCAGGACGAGGCCGAGGACGAAGTCATGCAAACACCCTTCACGAGGGAAATCAGTGAGATGGATGTCTCAAGAAAGTTCGTCGTGCCACGGTTCAAGACCTATGATGGGCGATCTGATCCCGATGCCCATATCAGACAATATAAGCAGATGATGTCCCTCTATCATTCGGACCAACGGTTTCTATGCCGGGTGTTCCCTATGAGCTTGGGGGACTCTGCGATGAGGTGGTTCGAGGCGCTTCCCCCAAACAGTATTGGGTCCTGGAAAGAATTGACAAGGCAGTTCCTAACCCGATTCATCACGGGGAGTAAGCGCCCCAAGGACATTGGATCACTGTTGACCCTCAGGAGGAGGGAATCCGAGACTCTTCGCCAGTACGCCATCCGATACTGGGAAGAAGTCAATGAGGTCGAGGGATGCTCGGAGGTCATGGCAGCAGCATCCTTTCGGCTCGGCTTGGCGAGGGACACGGACCTGTACCGATCCCTGACCAAAAAGACTCCCTCGGATATGGGGGAACTGATGGCCCGGATCAACAAGTACTCAAGGGTCGAGGACGAGATGGGAAGCAATAAAGGCCGAGCCCTCCAACCCAAGAGAAAGGAGAAAGAGCGCGAAGATATTCCCCGGAAGGGATTGCTACCCCATCCAGGGGGTTCGTCCAGAGGAGTTCACACCGTCTTCAAGGAACCCATCTTCAGGTTGCTCCATAAAATCAAACACGAGCCGTTCTTCAAATGGCCGCCCAGGATGCAAAGCGACCCCTCCACCCGTGATCAAAAAGTAAGGTGTTCATATCACCGGGATGTCGGGCATCGCACCGAGAGCTGCAGGGTGTTCAAGTCATTCTTGGAGAGCTTAGTCCGAGATGGATATTTGAAGGAATACATAGAGCCTAGGCCAGAAGAGAAACGAGCCCTTGCCCCGACCGGGGAACCGGACAACGTCATAGACGTCATCCATGTATGTCCGCTGGAGCGCCCCACGTCCAAAGAGCTCGAATCCGACCTCAAGAGGGTAGCTTTTACCAGAAAGGTAGCCGAGGGAGATGTGGGGCCATCAAGTAAAAGGGCCAGGATGGGTGAGCTTGGCATTACGTTCTCTGACGCGGATTTGACAGGCGTGGTGATTCCTCATAACGACGCCCTTGTCTTGACCCTAAAGATAGGGAAATTCGATGTCAAGAGAATTTTGATAGATTCAGGGAGCTCCTCGGAGGTGATGTACTTCGAGACTTTGAAGCGGATGGGCTTTGGCCCCAAAGACTTAACCAAAATCAGGACACCCCTCATCGGGTTCAACGGCTCTTTCGCCTTGCCCGTGGGGAAAATTACATTACCGGTCGCCACTGGTCCCTTCGTCATCGACACAGAGTTTGTGGTGATCGACACGGACTCTCCTTACAACGTGATTATGGGGCGAACATGGCTGCACGCGTTGGGAGCGGTGCACTCCACTCTCCACCAGAAGTTGAAGTTCGCCACGCCAGAGGGCGTCATGGAGATCCGGGGGGATCAAGCGTCTGCGAAGAACTGTTTTTATTCGGCCGTCCGAGCCGGGGCGTCCAGCCAGGAGAAAGGGCGAGCACCGGAAGAGATCATGGAAAAATAGCAATTACAGTCCGGGCGTCCAGGCATGGATGACCCCCGGGTAGACCCAGCTGAACGATCGGTTGAAGACCTCCGGAAGGTTCCCTTGGTTGAAGGAGAAGAGGAGAAGTATTTCCTAGTGGGGACCTCGATGCCCGCGGCCGAACAGGAGGAGATGATCAGGTTCTTAAGGGGAAATACGGACGTGTTCGCCTGGAACGAAATGGAAATGACAGGAGTAGACCCTGAGATCATTACTCACAGGCTTCATGTTGACCCATCTCACAAGCCAGTAAAGCAGAGGCCGCGACGTATGGCCCCGCATCACACTAACGCGGTCAATGAGGAAATAGACAAACTCCTAAGAGCCGATGCCATTCGAGAGATACAGTTCCCAGAATGGCTGTCCAATACAGTGTGTGCAAAGAAGAAAGGGGGGAAATGGCGTGTCTGCGTGGATTTCACAGATCTAAACAAGGCCTGTCCCAAGGATGACTACCCCCTGCCGAAGGTGGACCAGCTGGTAGATGCCACAGCCGGATATGAACGGATGGACTTCCTGGATGCCCGAGCAGGATATCATCAGATCCCTCTCTATGCCCCGGATCAAGAAAAGACGGCATTTATCACTCCGAAGGGAGTTTATTGTTATAAAGTGATGCCGTTTGGATTGAAGAACGCCGGGGCAACATACCAAAGATTGATGAATCGGATGTTCAAGAAGCAGATCGGCAACACCATGGAGGTCTACATAGACGACATGCTGGTGAAAAGCAAACGGAGTGGTGATCATCTTACAGACTTGGCGGATACCTTCTCCACTCTCAGGGAGTATGGGTTGAAGCTGAACGCAGCAAAGTGCGTCTTCGGAGTGGAATCGGGAAAATTCCTCGGGTATCTGGTTAGTCAGCGAGGAATCGAAGCCAACCCAGATCAGATTAAAGCAATCCTGGATATCCGAAGCCCTCGCACTGTCCGAGAAGTCCAGAAACTCACAGGGATGCTGGCTGCACTTAACCGATTCGTCTCACGCTCCTCGGATAAATGCAAACCCTTCTTTGGAGCAATCAAATGTGCTGGGAAGAGTATGTGGAGCCAGGGGTGCGAGGACGCCCTGGCTGGGATCAAAGAATACCTGAGGACTCTTCCGACCCTGTCCGTCCCCATCCAGGGGGAGATGCTGTTCCTATACCTGGCAGTTTCAGAGTTTGCAGTAAGCGGAGTACTTATCCGTGAGCATGAACACCGACAGAAGCCGATTTACTACATCAGCAAGGCGCTCCTGGATGCAGAGACAAGATATCTGCCCCTAGAGAAACTGGCCCTGTCCTTGGTCACCACTGCAAGGAAACTGCGCCATTACTTCCAGGCTCACCCGATCACTGTCCTAACTGATCAGCCCTTGAAGGCAATTTTGAGGAAAGCTGAACTCTCCGGAAGGATCTCCAAATGGGCTGTAGAGTTGGGGGAGCACGACATTCATTTCAAACCCCGAACTGCAATAAAGGGTCAAATACTGGCAGACTTCATAGCCGAGTTTTCTGGGGAGAATCCTGTTCTAGAAGGACCGCCTCCTCCCAACTTAGCATCTCCAACAAATGTTGAAGGATCGCCATGGCTTTTATGTGTGGATGGTTCATCAAACAGTAAGGGGTCCGGAATCGGTGTCTTGCTGACCTCTCCAGAAGGGATTATTGCAGAGCAGGCCATCCGGCTGGGGTTCAAAGCATCGAACAATGAAGCGGAATATGAGGCACTCATCTCAGGACTTCGGTTAGCTGAGGCGACTGGAGTTACCAATTTGATCGTGCATTGCGATTCCATGCTGGTGGTCAATCAAGTCAATGGGGAATTCGAAACAAGGGATCCTAGGATGAAGGCGTACCATCACCAGGCAACGACCGTTATCCAAAGGTTCGACCGATTTGAAATCAAGCAGGTGTCCCGCGACAAGAACACACATGCCGACGCCCTGGCTTGTCTAGCCTCGGCGGTGGACTCCTCCCAGTCGCGCAGGATCACCATTGAGTATCTTCCCGCATCCTGCATTGATCATACTCTCGAGGCGATGGTCATCCAGGACGCGCCCCAGCAGCTCAGTTGGATTGATCCCTTTGTCAAATTCCTAACAACGGGAGATCTCCCGGAATGTCCAAGGGAAGCTAGAAAGATAAGGCTCAAAGCTCCAAGATTTTGGGTCTCTTCGGATCAGAAGCTTTACCGGAGGTCTTTCTCAGGGCCTTACTTGCTATGCGTCCGAGAAGATCAAGTGCAAGACCTCCTGTACGAAGTGCATGAAGGAATATGTGGGGGGCACTCTGGGGGGCGATCAATGGCGCACCGCATTATGTCTCAGGGGTATTGGTGGCCGCGAATGCAAAGGGATGCGCGGGCATATGTCCAAAAATGCGACCAGTGCCAGAGGTTCTCCCCTGCGATCAGGCAACCTGCGGGGGACTTACACCCCCTCACCAGCCCTTGGCCATTCGCCCAATGGGGGCTCGATTTGGTTGGACCTCTGCCTAAAGCTCCGGGAAATAAAAAGTTCCTCATCGTGGCCACAGATTACTTCACCAAGTGGGTGGAGGCGGAGCCGTTGAGTCACATCCGAGACATAGACGCCAAAAAGTTCGTTTGGGAGAACATAGTCGTCAGATTTGGGATTCCTCGCGCACTGGTATCGGATAACGGGACCCAGTTCACTGGCGGGCGCTTCAAGTCTTTCTGTGAGCATCTCGGGATCCGTAACTTCTACTCCACCCCTGCATACCCTCAAGCCAATGGGCAGGCGGAGGCCACCAACAAGACAATTATCAATGGGATCAAGAAGAGATTGGAGAAAGCCAAGGGAAAGTGGGCGACAGAGCTGTTAAACATTTTATGGGTGTACAGGACAACCCCTCGGTCATCGACAGGCGAAACCCCCTACTCCCTGGCATACGGGATGGAGGCAATCATACCCCTCGAAGTAGGGCTTCCGACCATAAGGACCCAAGCTTTCGATGAAGGGGGAAATGATCATCAACTGGGATTGGATCTGGACCTACTGGAAGAAAGAAGGGAGGAAACCGCCTTGAGGATAACCAAGTATCAAGAGAAGATCTCCCAACTATACAACAGGAGGGTCAAGACTCGAGAATTCCGGATAGGCGACCTGGTCCTCAGAAGGGTAACGGCCAATACCCGGGATCCAACAGAGGGAAAGATGGGACCTAACTGGGAAGGGCCTTACAAAGTAATATCAATCGGGGGCGCCGGGTCGTATGGACTAGAAGATATGAGTGGAAGACCTGTAATACGACCATGGAATGTTATGAATTTGAAGAAGTATTACTTTTGAAGTACTCTCTCTCAAAGAACTCGCCAAACAAAAGACAAAGGGTATGGCCCTGGGGACAGAGTTCAAGGACTCTCGTCCCCGAAGTACATACAGGAGCAAGCCTCCTGCAAGGGTATGGCCCTGGGGACAGAGTTCAAGGACTCTCGTCCCCGAAGTACATACAGGAGCAAGCCTCCTGCAAGGGTATGGCCCTGGGGGCAGAGTTCAAGGACTCTCGTCCCCGAAGTACATACAGGAGCAAGCCTCCTGCAAGGGTATGGCCCTGGGGGCAGAGTTCAAGGACTCTCGTCCCCGAAGTACATACAGGAGCAAGCCTCCTGCAAGGGTATGGCCCTGGGGGCAGAGTTCAAGGACTCTCGTCCCCGAAGTACATACAGGAGCAAGCCTCCTGCAAGGGTATGGCCCTGGGGACAGAGTTCAAGGACTCTCGTCCCCGAAGTACATACAGGAGCAAGCCTCCTGCAAGGGTATGGCCCTGGGGGCAGAGTCCAAGGACTTGTCCCCGAAGCACATACAGGAGCAAGCCTCCTGCAAGGATGCGGCCCTGGGGACAGAGTTCAAGGACTCCTGTCCCCGAAGCGAATGCAGGAACAAGCATCCATAAAGAACATTATCCTGGGAGCGAAACACAAGCATTCCAGTCCCCAGAGTAGATACAAGGTCTTGCCACCGGAACGGGCCAGCACGCCCCGAAGACAGTTCAAAGACACTTATGATTTATTTTACACAGAAGTAAAGAAAAGCAAAACACTACTGTACACAGAAGAAGGAAAGGAAAAACTTGCTATTTATTTCCAAAAATAGGGGCTTTGCGTCCCCAAAAGCTACAAAAGGAAAAGGGGTACAAAAAGGGGAAAAGTAAAAAGCAGCTTCATCGGGCTCCAGGCACCTCCAGAACTTCAGCCGAGGGCGAGTCAGCGATAAATGGTTGAGAAGCTTCTGGAGCGGGCTGGAGAAGAACTTCGGCGGCAGGAACAGCTTCAACAGTTTGAGCAGCTTGAGGTTCAGAGGCAAGGTCCGATGGAGCGTCCTCGGACAAGTCCACTATCACCGTCTCAGGAGCATCAGTCGGGATCTGCATCGGCGTAGGGGCTTCATCCTCGGCAGCAACCTGGGCTTCTGCCTGTGCCATCTCTGCCGAGGGCACATACTTGTGCACTTGGAAGAGAGGGGAGTCTGACGGGACTCCGGCAGCCTGGAGTGCCTCGTCCCACCCTTTCTTGAAGAATTCTTTGCTGTTTTCCTCAAGAGCGGGGAGCACGTCATCGGCAAACTCCTCCAGGAGTTGTTCCTCCGACTTCCGGTTCAGCTCCTCGGCCCTGATCCTGTCTAGCTCCTGGGTAAGGGCCAGACAGCTTTCCTCGGAGCCCACTGCCCTCTCCTCCGCAGCCGAGAGCCGCTGCGTTTGCTCAGTAATCCTCCTCTCAGCATCGGCAAGTGCGGCACTTAGCTTCTCAGCGCCCAACTTGGCCGATTCAGCGTCCTTGAGGAGCTGCTCTATTTGGGCAGCCTGCCCCACCAGGGTAGAATCCCTGGCAGCAACATCTTCCGTTGCCCGAGCAAGGGCAGCTTCCGCTTCCGCCTTCTGATCCTTGGCCCTCTGAAGGTCCATCCTGGACGCGTGGTACCGGCCAGCAATGATAGAAATCTGCTGGGTAGCCTGTAAAGGAAGGAAAGAGTGTTAAAACACAAAAATAGAAAACGAGAGTGAAGGGATCAAATCGGGAATAAACTCACCACCAGGGAGTTCTGGATCATGGAGCGGAACAACACGTTGGTTGATCGCCCCCGATGAGCCTCCATGTCAGCCTCAAAATGCAATGTCTCACTCACTGCATGGGCGACATGGGGATCCTGCAGAATGGAATCGTCGACCCTGATCACTCGGTTCATGTGATCAGTGGCCCGAGGATTCCACACCGCGGCCTCCACTGTGGATGGGAGGGAAGGAGGGGCCTGCTGCTGTTGTTGCTGCTGTAGTTGCTGCTGTTGTCGAGGCTGCTGCTGCTGTTGCTGCTGTTGTGAGGGAGCAGAGGGTAATCCACGATCCCTCCCGCTTTGCTGCTGAGCGGGAGGCGCCCTGGGTCCTCGGCTAAGGCCATCGTGCCGATGCTTCACCCTCCTCTCCTCCTCCACCTGAGGGTCCCGATCTCGCACCTGACCCCGATCAGGAGCCCTTGATGATGGGGCAGAACTGGTTCCTGCCGGAGTACCACCGGCCGTCCCTCGACCTCTCCCGGCTGCGAGGGTTTGCCTCTGCCTAAGAAACCCCAAATTAATGCGAGGAGCGTTGGACATCGCTTCCTCAAGAGCGTCTTCGGCGTCCAAAGATTGGAGAATTTGAAAATCGGGCCACAAGTCGCCTCCCGAAGTCCCCACCTCGGCGTCCGAAGGAGCAACGTCCTCTCTGACCCCGACCTCCTCAGCAACTCCCTCTACCTCTCCCTCTGAAGCCCGATCCGGGTCTTCCTCCAAGTTCTGCTCGACCTCTAGCCTCGCCGCCTGATCAAAGAGCTCTGACCACTGCGAAGGCTCGAAAGGTTGAGGGAGCTGTGAGAACTTCTTGTACCCGGGGGTATAGTGCAGCAGATTGTGAGCAGCTCGGCCAAATCCGTCGGCGCCCGTGAAACTCCAAACCGTTACTAGGTCGGCAAAGTTGACCAGCGACCGAGGAGGTGGAGCTGTTTCCCGAGAAGGAATATCTGCACAAAAAAAAAAAAGATTGTCATAAACATGAGAAGTCCCAAAAAAACAAATAAAGAACCCGAAGGAACCGACGTACTTGTCGTTCTCCATTCCCGAGGGCAAAATAAGTCATTGTACTCGGGACCAACACCCCTCTCCCAACATCCCTTGAAGATCAAGATGTCGTCCTTGTACCCCTTGTCCGAATCAGGAAGATGGGTTACAAGGTACATGGAGGGGTCCCTGGCTTTGAGGTAGAAGTGTTGGTGAGGCATGACTCTTAGGAGGGAGTAACAGAAAAGGAGATCATTGAGCCCAATATTCACCCCGAGGCGCCTATTGAGCTCAAGGACCCCCATAATTATTCGAAAGACGTTGAGGCAGCATTGCCCGGGGAAGAGACGGAAGCGAGACAGGAACTGAAGAAGCAGGGGGGTAAAGGAAACCTAATTCCACCCTCTATGATGGCCTTGGTATAGAAAGGCATGGCATCCGCGGCCCCGAAGGTAGGAGAGTTCAACAAAGGGTTAAAACCCACTACGTCCACGCTCGGGGGGATGCCATACTTAACCCTGAACCTATCGATCTGCGCCTCGCCTGTCACCTTGTATTTCCCTGACCCCGAGGGACCAGCCGATGGATTCTCGGGAGCAGGGCGACGACGAGGCATCTCTAAAAGAAAGGGAAGGAAAAGGTGTTCTCTCTTGAAAACCTGAGGAAGTTCCCCGAGGGTTTAAATCAAGACGTACCGACCGGATGACACCACCGTTCAATCGGAAAACAAAAAGGCTAGGAGGACGATAAAGAAGAAGGTTGTGAAACTCACCCGAAAACGTCGAAAACGGAGTTTTTCAGGAAAAACTTTAAAATAACTCGCACCGGAAAGACCAGGAGTCAACAATGGGTTTACTGGCTGTGATTTTAAGAGAAAACGCTGTCGACGATGGCTGAGGAAACAAAAACTCCGGCGAGCAGATCAGAAAAGGCGTATTCTGGGTCAGAGATCGGAATGGCAAAACGATGGAAACCAGAGAAGAACCCCCTTTATATAGGGGGGAAACTGTCATCATTGGGCGGGAGAACCAAAACAGCGCATTTAATGCGCACGACGTCCCAAGCAGGGGAAAGCTGCTCGAGGCCATAATGAAGGACGGATGGCAGTTGGAAAACCCTTCGTCTCCTTACAACGCGTGTCCTCGGTGTCAGAAGATCGAAGGCTGGGGGCAGTTGATGGGACTCTTCTGAAAAGCCCTAAGATGAAGACACGTGTCCTCGGGGTTTTGGGAACAGTGTTGCCCGGATGTAAGCACCATCGGCAAAGAGCGTCCTTTACCCCGAGGTACCTCTCATATAGGATCACATATTCGGTGTGTTATACAACAACACGTGTCCTCGGTCACACGTGTACCTCGGAAACATACCACCCTCGGTCCCCGAGGTGATCCTTTCCTCGGTGCCGAGGGTCACTCCATCCTGGACGCTTCCTCTACTCCCGGATAAAGCTACTGACGTACTGGACATCAGCCTATGCCAGTCTGGACTATTCATCATGACCTCGTCTTACACAAGTAATGTCAGAACGTTCTGGAATACCGACGTCACAGCCAATAAGGGATGGACGCGTGGCAAATAATGTCACATCAGAAGCAGACAAACCGCATGCCGTTGCTGGCACGCGACTTGGGAAAGCAAACAATTAATTGCACCCTTCTGTTGACGAGACCGCATTCAATGCGGTAAGGTTCGGATATGAAAGGCAATAAATGCTCCTATTACAGAGCATTTATTGCATCCTTCCCGAAGGGAGCATATTGTACCGTCGGCGTCCCGACAGACTCAGCATTGATTGCTCGGGACCCCGAGCAGTCAATTAGAGAAGACATTCCTCATCAAATCAATACACACGCTACCTGTGCCTGATGATCACCTACTGACCACACTGACAGCAATCATGAGTTTCTAAGGTATAAATATTCCTCCCAAAAGGCAAAGCGGGTATGCAATCACAAACTCTCTACTAGAAAATATCCTTCTCAGTGTTTTCTCCTTCCTCTCTCTCATTCAAAGACTGACTAGACCGTCGGAGGGGATACGCCGGAAAACACTCCGGCGCCCTTCTAACTTGTTCTCCTTTGTTCCAGGAAATACCTTTCACACGTACAGGATCGTTCTTCCTTTCCCGGGATCTTCCTTTGCCGTTCCAGGTTTCCATCGTACCTCGCAGGTTGTTTCAAGCGACGTGTTTGGCCACTCAACCGGCTCACTCAGAGTTCACCAGGGAAGAGATCTGTTCCCAATATTTTGTATATCGTGCAGGATCGAGCCCGCACAACATCTTTTACGAAGCATTTTATCTTCAACTTTCTAAAAGGGAATAACCCTGAAAATATGTCCCCAAATCACATTAATGGAGCTTGTTTTCACCTATCTTACAGCCTAAGCTAAAAAAAAAAAAAGTGTGCATCTAATACAAAGTTTGAAAAAGAAGTTTCATCATAAAATGACTAAGGAAACTTCATCGTCAAGGAGTGACCCTAAAAAGCCATTAAAGAAGTTTTATCATAAAATGACAAAGGAAACTTCATCGTCAAGGAGTGACCCTAAAAAGCCATTAGACAAGTTTAAAAGAGTACGTGATCAATGGTTTTTTTTCCTTGATAGGGATAGATCAATGAATTAGGTTTAGAGGGGTGATAATCCCTTTGAGCAAGTGTTTAAAGGAGGGTAATTGTGAAAGTGAATAAAAGGATTTGGATAAAGAATGGGAGAGGTACGTACTTTTTATAATTGTTGTGAGAGACGGTTGTATAATTTTAATAGAAGTTCTAAATTACAAGATTATGTTTATGAAAATTAAACCAGCCAAGAACCTTTAACCGAATTGGAAAAAATCTTCCTCGTCTAAGATTTAGGTTATGAACATTAATGCACCATCTTTGTTTAAGGTTGATAATAATTATTAAAATAGGTTGGTTTCTATCTTTAATTTTTGTTGATCATCAAATTTATGAATGTTTATTTATTGCGTTATTTACTTATCACAAAAAGTTATTTTAAATTTTTTTTTAAACTTCTCAAATACAGTTAGCAAATCTAATCTTCTATACTATACTAGTGAAAGCACAAATGCGTTACACGTGAACTATTTTAAACATCATATAAGATAAAATATTTTTGTTATGTAAATTATAAGATTTTTATTGTTTTAGATCTTTAAAAAAACAAGTGGTTTTTGACCATATCACTGTAAAAAAACCACTCTCACCCCGGATTAAGTGGTTTTCTAGAATTTAAAAAGGGCATGTACTCTAAGATTAAAAAAAATAAAATCATTGAGGACTTTAAGACTACATTAAACATTAAATTCAAATCAAAGCAAGAAACATGCTAGTGTTAGTTGAAATATTATTCAATGTAAATTCTTATGAGAACTTTACTCAATTCATGATTTATTATTATACTACTTTTGTCCCATAAGTGACATTAGAAATTGCACGAGGATCCCGAATTAGCTAATAATGTAACCATTAGCACAAGAGATCACACATGTATTAATGAAAAAAAATTATAAATTTTACAAAGTAATGTAGTGTAATACATGATTTTGTAGTAACACTTAAATTACCCTCATCACAAATGAGTTCTTAGAACATCTAATTGTTACAAAATTCAAAACGACAATTGTTCCATGTATTCTTTCCTAGAGATTCACTCACCAAAGAGTCAAGGGCAAGTCATTTGTTATACCACTTTGTAGATTTTAATATCAAGTTCTCCAAAAGATGACTTCTTTTTCAAATAAAATAATAAATTAAATTATGAGGAAAACAAAAATTACCTCTTAGTCTTTTAAAACAAAACGTGAAGGGTATAATAAAAGGGTCAAGTATAGTATTATTTCCATCATTTTAATGGCAACATCAATAGTAACATTTTTATTGTTTTTAATTCCCAATGATAAAAATATAACATGACTCGGGAGCACAATTTTTTTCTACTTTTCTATACGAAGCAGGGAGTTGGTAAAAGTAACAAATAAATTCACGAAATTTGAAAAAACAGCTTGCTAAAAAGAAAAGATTCGTTACTTTGCTCAAGTCTTTTTTATCTGTCAAGATGTTGGTTCAATCTTGTTGTAATGATATGTGAAACTTGTTTAGAAGACGAACTAATGTATTCATTGAATAGAAAGGGAACAATTTAAAACTTTTAAATATTAATTACTGTGATTATGATATGAAAAATGCTAATAAAAATCAAGAAATATATTAGTATTATCTATATTACAAATTAGATGTACACTGAATATTTATTTTTTGAAGTATAAATAGATGTACAGATATAGATATAGATTATTCATGTGGAAATGAAAGTATGCGAAGGATTATTTGGATATTTAATTGATATTGGATAATTAAATATATAATGATATAGTTATCTTTAATCATTTTTATAGAGGTATAAAATATATGAAGGGTTATTGGATATTTAACTTGTATTGAATTATTAAATTCATAATGATATAATTGCCTTTAATAAATTTTATAGGGGTATTATGGTCTAACAATTTTTTTTTTACTTTTGTTGACATTTTAGAGTAGTATAGATATAGATATAGATTATAAAGAAACATAGTATTGAAATGAATTCTCTTTATTTAATGCATTTAAAAGGTGCTCTTTTTTTATTATACAAACTAGTGTCCTGCTCAGTACAATATACGAGAGTATAATTCGTGTCTTTTTTTATGTATTTTTTTTAGTCACTTAAGAAGTTAGATAAACAATTATAAAAAAGTTTATGGGTGATTAAAAGTGATTTTGTTTAATAAATTTTAAAAAATAGTAGTTAATTTTTGAGAAATTGAAGAGTTTACAAATAATACACGGTCAAGTCTGATTGGAGAAAGTCTTAGTTTTGAATCAAAAAATTATAAATTCTTAGAAATTAGGAAATGAGGAGGGAAAGTTTCTCAAGCCTTCTCACCTCTAAATTGTTATATATATAACTCATATTGATGGGATATTTTTGAGAAAGGAGTAGATGGTGACACGTGTCCTCGACGCCGAGGTAACATCTTTATTCTAATGACACGTGTTCTCGACACCGAGGGGACGTTTTTGCTATGGGAAAGACATGTATCCTCTACTCCGAACGCGTGCATCGCTCTGCCGCAAGTAGTTGTGCACGACATCAAGGTACTCCCTTTTCCCATGGCAGACATGTGTCCTTGGCTCTGAGGGTACTCACCGAAAAAACTCTTATCTTGCCACGAATCTTCAACTTCTGAAAAAGTTAGTGATCGACAGTTGAATAGTCTAAATTAAACTAGGAGCCATGAGGGTACTCTGCCCAATGAAGTCAAAACAACATAGCGAACTAGACACTTAACCAGGGAAAATCAGACACGTGGCACAAAATGCAGGATAAGGGGTAAATAGACAGAAATGCCCTTGCTAATTTACGGCTATTCCAGACAAGCATTTAATGAATCTTCAGTGATGGGGCATCTACGATAGCTTGGGAAACTAAAGATATGGAGTATTAAATGCTCTGGGCTCCGAGTATTTAAGGTCTTTATATCGAAGAAAGAGCATTAAATGCTTGGGAGCCCTAAGCAATCAATAACGGGATCTCTCCTATGCAAAATAGAAGGCACACTGCCCTATGTCAGGGTACTACTTATTGGCTAGGCCATTAGTAATGATGAGCTTTTGGAGGCATAAATAATTCCCAAAAATATGAAGTAAAGGTACGCAATATCATCCCTCAAGAACCATACAGTGTTTTATTTTTCTCCTCTCTCAAAGAATTAACTTGATCGTTAAAGGGGATACGTCGAAAAACACTTTGGCCTCCTTCTAACTTGTTTTCTATGTGCTAGGACCAACCTGTAACTCACTGGGATCAATCGGATAGCCCCTGAAGCAATTCATCACCACTCTTTAGGCCCCTTTGGCCATATCTCTTATTTCTTTGTCACGGGATCATCAACCTTCTCGACGAATACGAGTTCACTAGGGGAGAGATCTATTTCTATTTCATCTATTGTGCAAAAATCAACACGCACACATATTAATACACATTGAATAATATTAACAAATCTCTAGTGCTTCATCTTCTTCTCATTTACGTTATGACTATTTATGCATAATCTTTGTTTAACGTCGATAATGATTATTAAAATAGGGTGGTTTCTATCTTTAATTTTTGTTGATTATCAAACTTATGAATGTTCTTTTATTATATTATTTCCAAAGCATGAGACTTTCAACTTTCCATCAATTATAACCGAAACATTTCGGTCATTTTGGTGGAAACAAAATAGAACTTTGATCCTTGAGAGTTTATTTTAAATGTATGGTGATCGGAGAAGCTTCAAATATTAGTTGTTCAGGTTGGCACTTTGCCATAGAACCACAGTTCATGCAAAAAAATTGCATCCAAATACAATTAAAAGGTGAAAAGACTATATACTCATTAACGAGCCTAATCATAAATTGGCATCAAGTTAAAAGGTTAAAACAACACACCATAGTTTCTCTGCTCCCCATTAAGGCAGGTATAGTTCATCAAAATTCAGCCACATAGTCGATTCACGGTCAATTTATTTTTCAGACATTTTGAGCTCTCTTTCTCAATCAGAAATTGACATCAAACAACACACCATATCTTCTCTGTTCCCCATCAGGGCAGGTATAGGTCATCAAAATCTAGCCACATAGTCGATTCACGGTCAATTTGTTTTTCAGACATTTTGGCTCCCTCAAGAGACTTCAACAAAACAACGTTAATCAAAAGGTATTATAGAAGATTTTGTACTTGATAACTCACAAATTTCATATTACAGATAACATGAACAGACCTTCTGAATTTAGTTTAGTAATAAACACTGGTAAGCTCTTGAAAGTGCAGGTAACAGATAGTTTGAATTTAGTAATAAACACTGGTAAGCTGTATTTGCTCAAAAGGAGGTTACATTACTTGGCTCGGTGACTTGGTGAGATCCACGCTCCTATTTATAGGCTATTGGTCTTATAATGAATGATTAATATCTTATCAAGTGTCAATCATCTAGCCTATCTCTAGAATGTTGTGTACAAATATAAAAACTTCTATATATATAATTAATTTTATAATAATAATTAGAGATAAAATAAAAATATCAAGAGTTTTAACTATTAGATGCCATTTAATATCAAGAGTGAGATCTCATTTAATATGTTTTTTCTCTCTTTCTTTTTTAGTAGGTCAATTATTGAGAATACAAGTGGGATCTATTATATAAGTGAGTCTCCTATTATATATGGTGTATTATATACTAAAAGGAAAAATAGATATAAAAGAAAAGGTATTGGATGAAACACGAGTCCTTCTGCCCCTCCTTGGATCCATCTTTGTTCTTTGTGAATTCATGATTTGGGTCAACTTGGGTCTTGTGAGTTAGGCAGTCACCAAAGGCCCATTTGTTCTTATATGAATTTTTATTCTTAACAATATTTTTAATGGCATCCTTTCAAGTGTTTCAAGATCTTTACATCAATTTTGATGATACTCAGAATAATTCTTAAGTATGAACTCAGGCATGGAGGTCAGACAAGCACGTCAGACCAAGAGGTCCGGAAAGACACGCAGAGCTCAGAGGGTTAGAGCTAGAGCTCCCCCCAGATGCACCAACTACGGAAATGATAAAAGAACGGTTGGATGACAACAACAATCTTACAGGTGGCAAAGAGCTGTTTTCAAGGCAAAAATTCTTAACCAGCCAAGATCTTCGCCTAAGATCAAGGAGAGTTCCTTGGATAAAGGGCAAGGATCTCGGTACAAATTTTACAAAACTAGGGACAACCCTATAAATATAATGTAACGCCTCCAAGAGAGGGAGAGACCCTAGTGACATATAATCAAACTTGTAAACCATTTCGGGTGATGAATAAAGAAAAGAGTAAGAGTCTTCATTGAAGAGTGGATTAGTTAAGCTCCCAAGTTGGTGAACCACTATATTTTCACTGTGTCAATCTCCCAATTTTCCCTCATTATCAATCCTTGTTCTTTTGAGCCTAGCAGCTCAAATCCTAACAATCATACACTGCTCATCTCATCTGTTCAATATCACAAAGTCGTACCACATTGATTTACACCATCAAATTTAAATGACATTCTTTTTCCTTAACATTCAAAAAAAAAAGATTCTTTTTTTTTTGGTTCAATGATCAAGAGTGTTCGGGTCAACTTACGATCACCTCGATTAATGTTCTCTCCGGTCCGGTCAAAAAAACATCCTTTCAAGTGTTTTGAGAAATTGAAAAAAAAAAAAAGTGGTTCGAAAACAAAAGATTGATTGTTTTTAAAATGATGCAAAAGATATAGCCGTAAAACTTTAAAATAATATCGAGAATATAATTCAAACTACTAATTTTTTTTATTAGTCGAACTATAAATTAAAATTCAGTTATCAAAATTTTCCATAACATTGAAAAGCAGATTAAATAAGCAAACTCTAATGCATCGAGAAAAATGGAGTTTAAATAAAAATTTCATGATTAAGGAAGATAATAAATAGGAAAAAGTATAGTAACGAAAAATACTACTCTTAAATGGCAAGTTACATCTTACAAAGAACAAAAATAGTGCTCATGAATTTTTTTCAATTTTCCGAGAAACACGGGTATTAACTAATATGCCACATGTAAATTTTCTTCAATTTATTGTTTCACTTATTTCAAAAAATATTTTTTCACATAATATCGAAAATGCATTTCTAATGAAAATGCTTCGTCAACACAATCATAAGCTAATAGTTTCGATTCTTCGAACATTCATTTAACTTCTCTGTATTTTTTTTCCCTTCTCCGTGCATTGTTTTGTTAAATTTTCTTCTTTATGGTGATTCCACATGTTTAACCCAATTGCAATCCATTGGTTTTATACACTCACCCTCATTGCAGTTCATTGGGCATATGTCTTTACGGTATGTTGATTTGAGTTTCCTCAACAGTATTCTTTTGTATAGGATGTTGATTTGGCTTTTCTCAACAGTTTTGGCAGCTACAGATTCAAACTATTGTTCACTTGCTCTCACAGAAGATGGTACGTTTTATTCTAAATGTTAATGGCCTGTTTTTGGCTGTGTTAAAGGTTTGATCTTTTCACTTTTAGCTTAGATCGCCATGAATATTGTCAGTCCGTCTGTCATTAGGTATCTCTCTCCATCTCCTCTGATATTTTTGTCTAGGGCCTGAGTTAGGGGTCGGGCTACCCCTGGGTGGGTGGAAGGTGTTGACGTATAACGGTCGGGGAGAGAGAATAATCAAATGGGAAGAGTGTTTGGGGCGGCGACAGACGACGGTGGTGTGATACCAAATTGTTGGGTTTCCCTCCTTTGTGGGACTCATCAATTTGCTAATTTTTTGGTGGCTTACCCGTGTATGACTCTTATCCAAGACTTGGTTTGGAGTCTTCAAGTTAAAAGGAATTTGGCAGCCACCAAAAGACTATAAGTTTTGTCCTTTTCTTTGGTTCATCTTTTCTCTGTTGGTTTGGCAAGAAGACATATTTTCGGCAGTCTTTGGTTCAACAAAAATTCAGCCTTCTTCTTCTCCTTTTTTTGGTGCCAGAAAAATCTGCAAATTTGTTCTTCAAGTGGGTAACATTTCTTCACTTGATATTTGGGTTTCTTGCGGTTTGTTCTTGGAGATTTGGTTCACTTATTTTGTGAGGTATTTTCCTCTTGTGATTTACACCTTGGTGTGTTTGTAAGGCTTATGCCTTTTGGCCACTTTGTAATCTGATTTGGTGATAGTGGAAGAAACTGACCTACCGGTCGTCGTGGATGTACCTCAAGTTATTTGAGGGAACCACGTAAATCTTGTGTGCTTATTTATTTTCTGTTATTTTATTTATATTGCTTCCATTGATTTACACTTGTGGGAAAGCCTATTTTCCCAACATCTGGTATCAGAGCAATTGGTTAATTCGGTTCCGATTCGTTATATTTCTGTGTGTGAATTATGGACGGCAACGTTGGACGTATGGTTAGTTTCAATGGCACAAATTGGGTGACTTGGAAAACTAAAATGGAAGATCTTTTATTTTGTAAAGATTTGAATGGACCCATAGAGGGTGATAGTGGCAAACCGGAAGGGATGAAAGATGACGAGTGGAAAAAGCTAGACCGGAAAGCTGTCGGTTTTATTCGGCAATGGATTGATGATAGTGTCTTTCATCATGTCTCTACAGAAAAATCTGCACATGGTCTTTGGACCAAATTGGAGAGTTTGTATGATAGAAAGACGGCAGTGAATAAAGCCTTTTTATTTCGAAAGCTTGTGAACTCTAAATATAAGGAGGGTACTTCTATTGCAGAGCATTTGAATGAGATTAAGAGCATTGTGAATCAGTTGGCCGCCATGAAAATTACTTTTGATGATGAGTTGCAAGCTTTGTTACTTCTTAGTTCACTTCCCGAAAGCTGGGAAACTTTGGTGGTCACAGTTAGTAACTCCGCACCTGATGGAGTGGTAACAATGAGTCAAGTTACCAGCAGTTTGTTGAATGAAGAAACAAGAAGAAAATCATCAGGTTCTTCTTACTCCGAGGCACTTGTAATGGAAAACGGGGGAGAGGCAGGAGTAAGAGTAGGGTTCCGCACAACCGTGATAAATCTAGAGGTCGTTCAAGCTCGATGTCAAAAAAGGATGTTGAATGCTATTATTGTCACAAGAAAGGGCACATGAAGCGGGAATGTAGAAAACTCAAGTTCAAGGAGCAGAACAAAGAGAAAAATTCAGAGAAAAAGCAAATTGATACAGCTGTAGTTACCGATGATGAACTCATGATTATCCGTGATGATGCTAGCGTTAATTTGATTGGCCAAGAGACGGATTGGGTAATTGATTCTGGAGCTTCATTTCATGTTACTTCGCGGGCTGATTTCTTTACTTCTTACTCACAAGGTGATTTTGGGAATGTCCGTATGGGAAATGAAGATGTGTCAAAAATTGTCGGCATGGGTGACATTTGCTTGGAAACAAATATTGGATGCAAATTGCTGCTTAGAGATGTGAGGCATGTACCAGATATTCGACTCAATTTAATCTCTGCTGGAAAGTTAGATGATGAAGGCTACATCAACAATTTCAGTAATGGAAAATGGAAGCTCTCCAAAGGTTCTCTAGTGGTAGCAAAAGGAAAGAAGACTTGTTCTCTTTACACTATGCAAGCAAAAATCTGCAAGGGTGTTGTGAATACCTTAGAGAATGACTCATCCACTGATTTATGGCATAGAAGGCTTGGACATATGAGTGAAAAAGGATTGCAAGTTTTGTCCAAGAAAGAGCTTCTAGTGGGGATAAAAGGTACGCCTTTGAAAACTTGTGTTCATTGTTTCCATGGTAAACAAAACAGAATATCATTCCGTAGAAACATTGCATCTAGAAAATCTCATGTTTTAGATTTGGTACATTCTGATGTATGTGGTCCTTTGAAAGTTAGGACACTTGGTGGTGCTCTATACTTTGTCACTTTTATTGATGATCACTCTAGAAAAGTTTGGGCTTATACACTGAAAACTAAAGATCAAGTTCTAGATGTGTTTAAGATTTTTCAGGCCAAGGTTGAAAGAGAAACAGGTAGACAGTTGAAATGTGTTCGCTCGGATAATGGTGGTGAATATATTGGACCATTTGATCAGTATTGCACAAATCATGGTATCAGGCATGAAAAGACAGTTAAAAAGACACCTCAACAGAACGGGGTTGCAGAGAGAATGAATCGCACCATTCTTGAGAGAGTCAGATGTTTGCTCTCACATTCTAAATTGCCAAGATCCTTTTGGGGTGAGGCAATGAGGACCGCAGTTGATCTTATCAATTTGTCTCCTTCAGTTCCGTTGAATGGTGATGTGCCAGAGAAAGTTTGGACAGGGAAGGAAGTCTCCTATGATCACTTGAGGGTATTCGGCTGCAGAGCTTTTGTTCATATTCCAAAAGATGAAAGGTCCAAGCTTGATCCAAAAGCAAAGCAATGCATATTTCTTGGCTATGGGCATGAAGAATTTGGATACAGGTTGTATGATACAGTTGACAAGAAAGTTGTCAGAAGCCGAGATGTTGTTTTCTTGGAAGATCAGACTATTGAAGACATCGACAAGCTTGAGTCAGCTGAGTCTAGTACTGATGATCTTGTTGATTTAGATCCTCTCAATCCCTCTGCTGTTCATGATATTGATGAGGAAGTGCAAACACCTCATGATGATGCAGCAGAAGATGATGTTGAGCCAGAGATTGAGGGGGAGCAACCACCCCAAGAGCCACTACCACAGACACCGTTAAGGAGATCTACTAGAGAAAAACAGTCATCCAGAAAATATTCTTCAAATGAGTATGTGATGATATCAGATCAGGGGGAGCCAGGGACTTATCAAGAAGTCTTGAAGCATGAGAACAAAACTGAATGGTTCAAGGCAATGAAAGAGGAAATGAAGTCTTTGCATGAGAATCACACCTATGATTTGGTGAAGCCGCCTAAAGGGAAGAAAATTTTGAAAAATAAATGGGTCTTCAGACGAAAGAATGATGGGAACAGTTCTCAACCGAGATTCAAGGCACGACTTGTTGTGAAAGGTTTTGATCAGAGAAAGGGAGTTGATTTTGATGAGATCTTCTCACCAGTTGTGAAGATGTCCTCCATTCGAACTGTGCTTGGTATAGCTGCGAGTATGAATTTAGAAGTTGAGCAGCTTGATGTGAAGACCGCATTTTTGCATGGTGACTTAGAAGAGGAAATTTATATGGAGCAACCTGAGGGCTTCAAAGATAAGGGTAATGATCAGTTAGTTTGCAAATTGAAGAAGAGCTTGTATGGATTGAAGCAAGCACCGAGGCAGTGGTACAGAAAATTCGATGCTTTCATGAGTGAGAATGGGTATTCAAGAACCACTTCAGACCATTGTGTGTTTGTGAAGAAATATAAAGATGGTAATTTTATTATTCTCTTGCTTTACGTTGATGATATGCTTATTGTGGGCCAAGACACGAGTAAGATTAGCAAGTTGAAGTCAGAGTTGAGTAAGTCCTTTGCCATGAAGGATTTGGGTCCAGCAAAGCAAATTCTTGGGATGAGAATTGTTCGTGACAGATCACATGGGCTGATTTGGTTATCTCAAGAGAATTATATTAAAAAGGTTCTTGAGAGGTTCAATATGGACAACGCAAAACCTGTTAATTGTCCACTTGCAGGCCACTTCAAACTAAGCTCAAGTCAGTGTCCTACAAGTGATGAAAAGAGAAATGAGATGCAGAAAATTCCCTATGCTTCAGCAGTTGGTTCTTTGATGTACGCCATGGTTTGTACTCAACCGGATATTGCTCACGCAGTTGGGGTTGTCAGTCGATTTTTGTCTAATCCAGGGAAAGAACACTGGGCATCAGTGAAATGGATTATGAGGTATCTTCAGGGCACTTCAAAGATGAGTTTGTGTTTTGGTAAAGGCGAGCCTATTCTTGATGGGTTCACAGATTCTGATATGGCTGGTGATGTTGATAGTCGAAAATCTACTTCTGGTTATTTGATTACTTTTGCAGGAGGAGCAGTGGCATGACAATCAAGATTACAGAAATGTGTTGCTCTCTCCACCACAGAAGCTGAGTTCATCGCCATCACTGAAGCTTGCAAAGAATTATTGTGGTTGAAGGAATTCTTACAAGAGTTGGGTTTGAAACAAGAAAGGTATGTCCTTCATTGTGATAGTCAGAGTGCAATCCACTTGAGCAAGAATTCTTCATTTCATTCGAGATCGAAACATATTGATGTTAGATATCATTGGATTCGTGATGTCTTGAATGATAAGTTGTTACAACTTGAAAAAATTCACACTGATGATAACACTTCGGATATGTTAACTAAGACATTGACTAAGGACAAGCATGAGAAGTGTCGACTTTTGGCGGGAATGGTCAAATCCTCCACATAAGTCGGGAGGGGGAGAATTGTTGGGTTTCCCTCCTTTGTGGGACTCATCAATTTGCTAATTTTTTGGTGGCTTACCCGTGTATGACTCTTATCCAAGACTTGGTTTGGAGTCTTCAAGTTAAAAGGAATTTGACAGCCACCAAAAGACTATAAGTTTTGTCCTTTTCTTTGGTTCATCTTTTCTCTGTTGGTTTGGCAAGAAGACATATTTTCGGCAGTCTTTGGTTCAACAAAAATTCAGCCTTCTTCTTCTCCTTTTTTTGGTGCCAGAAAAATCTGCAAATTTGTTCTTCAAGTGGGTAACATTTCTTCACTTGATATTTGGGTTTCTTGCGGTTTGTTCTTGGAGATTTGGTTCACTTATTTTGTGAGGTATTTTCCTCTTGTGATTTACACCTTGGTGTGTTTGTAAGGCTTATGCCTTTTGGCCACTTTGTAATCTGATTTGGTGATAGTGGAAGAAACTGACCTATCGGTCGTCGTGGATGTACCTCAAGTTATTTGAGGGAACCACGTAAATCTTGTGTGCTTATTTATTTTCTGTTATTTTATTTATATTGCTTCCATTGATTTACACTTGTGGGAAAGCCTATTTTCCCAACAGGTGTATGGCTTGGGGTTGTCGATGCCGATGGTGGCGAATTTAAACTAAGATTTAGTTGCTTGGTTCTTGCAAATGGAAACCACCTATTTATAATCCTTTTGTCTTACAATGAATAATTATGATATTACAAAATATTAAACATTTCTGGTATCTGTAGAATGTTTTGTGCAAATATGTAGTCTTTTAATATGTATAAAAATATTTTAAGCCTATCTTATACTTATCTTTATATTGTTGGTATATTATAGAACTAATCATAGCTCGTGCCTGAAAGTACAATAAAATATAAGGTTCGAATGTTTAAAAAATTGATCTCATTATACCAAATAATAATTTTTATTTCTTCGTTTCTATCATTATATCATTTAAAATTAATTTTTACCTATTATTTTTTTTAAAAATAACGTCAAAATTTTCTCAAAATGTATAGCTCGACAAATTTTGTTCAACACGTATACATTATCGTATATAGACAATGTATAAAATAGAAATTGTGTTATATTACAAATTAATCAAATGCTAAATGATTGAACATATGATGAAATTAGATGATGTGATTTTTTTAGGGGAAAAAATGTATATGAGATAAACTTTCAACTCTTATGTGTTTTATTATATAGATGTTCCTTGAAGAAGGTTTAAATAAGAATCTTTTTTAAGATCCTCTAGAATATTTTTTCAAGGAGTCTTAAAATTAAAAAAACTTATCCGAACATTGTTTTGAATTTTCAAAAAGACAGATTATGACAAAAGTCTCACGAAAGATATTGTCTTGAGATAATTCATATTTTCAGTATTTACATAAAACATAGGTAAATTGGAAAAAACAAAGATAATAAAAAAACATTAATATGTATGGTACTAAAATTAACTTAATGTATAACTGTTTCACTTATAATCTTTTATAATCAAATTTGTACTATATATAAGTCCTATTTAACAGATTTTGATGGGTCAGGCTCAAAAGCTCAACTTATGTTATAAGTCTAAACTGAATAAAAAATTCAACTTGACAAGATCCAATGTGTTCAGCCCAAAATAAATCCACGCCTAGTCAAGCTCACTAGGGTTTGAGGAGCCATATCATTAAGAGAGTAAGCAGGGTCATTCTAAGAGTCTCATCCACTTCACCTTGGAAAAAGTCAACCATCACGTCATCTTTGGATCTGATCTCAAGGGGAGTTCTGTAATTGCCTCGTCCGTTGAGAAGATAGTGCCAACTCGACCAGATTAGCTACTTAGTTACTGATAAGCCGCATCAATCTGTTAGGAGACGTCTATAAATTATAAGCTCTACCAATACTTGGGGGGCATTACACTCAATTAAGCATATCTGCTATCACTCTCCCCTCTCTCTCATAGCTTGTATCTCCCTGCTCTTCCTACACTCCTCAAAATAATAAAATACTAGGTCATTTTAACCCTTTAAAGTAGACGTAGGTCATGTTGACTGAACCACTCTACATCTTTGTCGTGCTTGTGCTTACTCTCTTTACTTAATTACCGCATTAATCATTAATTACTTGACCGATGGTGTATAAATTCAACTTTTGTATCATCAGATTTGTTTCGTGTTTAGTAAAATTTATGTTGACATATTTATTTGAGAAACTTAACAATTTTATTTGTTTATCACCAGTATCTTCTAAGAAAAACTAATATTTATTATTTTTCTATCGATTTTTCATTAGATTCGCATTTCATACCTAAAATTGCCTTAAAATTAGAAGCCTTATTTTTAAGTGATTCTATTTTTTTTTGCCTTCAAATATATGTATTAAATTGGGGCCCTAGGTCGTGGCTTTAATGGCCTATGCCTTGGGCCGGCGCTGCACCCACCTCCAAATCCTAATTGCCATACCCCGCCCCCATAGAGAAACTCCAATCGATCCCAAACATGTTGCATGGCTCCACCTTAATTCACCAAGTCATGCCAACAGAGTAAGAAAAATGAATACAAGCAGCCACCACATTCTGCACCCACACATCTAATCCATCATTCTAATGAGGTTGAAATGGTTTTTAAGTCCAGCTTTTAGTGGTTTCTCGTGTCATTTGATAATCTTAGTAAGCACTAAGCAGTCGCATTGTGATGTACATAATTTATAATATTTTTTTGTCGTTGCGGTTACCGGTATACTCCACCACTATTCATATATCAACTCCATCTTAACATAATTAGAAAATTATTGACAATATGTTAAATTGACAATTTTTTTTGCAAAAAAATTAATTAAATAATTCAAAATTAAAAGGAAATAAAATTTAAGGAAGACAAATTTATCAAACTCTCTCTTCCCTAAATTAATTTTTTTAATATGTAGTATAGATTGATTATTGCACGTCAGAGGTTGTAAATTCATCCTAAGCCTACGTGGATATTCCCAAAGGCTCTAGGAGGAATACAGACTAAGCGAGAGACTCACAACTAGGGCGATAATCGAGTCGAGTTTTACGAGCTTGAGTCTAAGTCTATCGAGTTCGTTTTTTTAAGCAAACTTAAAAAATTGTTCAAACTTGACTTTTTTGGATAATAAGACTATTCGAGCTTGAATTACTCAACTATTTTACATATAAACAAATCTAAAAAATTATTCAAACTCAATTTATTTAGAACACGATTCGAGCCCAAGCCGAGTACTATCTGAACCGAGCTTGAATAACTCAATTCGATTAACACCCTTACTCAACCCAGAGAGAGAGAGAGAGAGAGAGAGAGAGAGAGAGAGAGAGAGAGAGAGAGAGTCCTTTATCTGCTGGTGATGCAAACGCACAACCAAACAATAGTATTGGCCAATCTTCTCACTTGTGCAAGTACTGATCTATCATTCTAGAATGTTATAGGAATTAGTCCACCTTTAGTTTTCTTTTTCCTTCCCAGTGATGATGATGCATGGAAAAGAGGATAGTGTGTTTCTTTCCTGTACATTGGCATGCTGATAGTGACCAATAAGGGTAGCCCACAGGAAAACAGGATATTCCATTGGCTATACCGTGGCACGACCCTAATCTCGTGCGACCTTAAAGAAAATGCTTGTATAATATGAGATGAGATTAAATAATTGATTCTAGTTAATTCATTTCATACCATTTTCTATTATTATAACTATTAATATATATTTTAATCAAAGTTTGGATTAGATATGAAACCATTAATTTAATACCAATTCAATGTTTGGATGGGAGATAATGCATGACATTAAATTTAAAAAGACAACAACATTTTACATCGATTCGTGACTCTTTGGCCTATAGTCATTTGTATTTGGGTACGATAGTCATTTGTATTTGGGTACTCTGCTTCCATTGTACATGAGTTCCGTGGATTCTAGGTCCTAAATTTCTACCAACATGCTATGACTTTTGAACTTCAATAAGAGATTACAACTTTGAGTTGTGTGGTAGAAATTATCAAGATGGCGGTCCCTCCCAAGTCGAAGACTTGAATTTTATTCTAATTAACAAGCAGATTACCCGCTTCTATATGTATCGATGTACATGAAAAAATAACATGTCAAGAATTATGGTTCGTATAGTATGATTGAAAAATAGAATAATAAAAAGGTGGGATGATGAAAAGTGAAACAGATGGATAAAATATTGTGTTTGGTTATGAAAGAAAAGTCACCCGGAGTGAAGTAGGTCATTTGGACCGAACTACTATATATCTGTGTGTTGACCTGATATTTACATTATTGACATTGATTGCTTTATTAATTGTCAATTAATTACACTTTATCACATACTTGACTGTTGATCTTGTATAAGACTATTTTATGCATCATCAGTTTGGTGCTTCTGTGAGAAGCGATTAAGTTTTCTACTACCTTGCTACTCTCTTTCAAATACATGGCGATCGCGACTAGGTTGATGAGTTAACAACCAGGGGACAACAACCCAGCCCGCTAGGAGGAGGCTCTGCCTCTGCTCGCACCCGCGGAACCATACACTACGATGACTCCCGTGGTCGAACAACAACTTTTACAGACCATGTAGCTGCCGATAAATCAGAACCAGCAAATCATGCAATTGTTGCTCACCTTGGGAGGCGTCGCCCCTTAGCCTATAGGAAGATTACCACTCCCTCCGACGAGAGAAGCACTACAACCTCTCCACTTTAGGTGTCAAGTCGCCCCTCATCATGGGGCCCCGTGCTAGAACACCCTCGGGCAGCACCAAGGCACCTCTCGCCCAGAAGTCTACATTACCACTTGAGTCTATATCGCCACAGGAGTCTCTGGAGTCTACACTACCACTGGAAGTCTCGGGAGTCAATACCGCCACGGGAATTTTTGGGAGTCTACACCGCCACGAGAGTCCTGGGAGTTTACACCGCTATGGGTGTCCCGAGAGTCTACACTATCACGGGAGTTTTAGGAGTTTACACCACCACAAAAATCCCGGGAGGAAGTATCACGCGCCCCTATGCTCACCTGCTCATAATGCCTCCACTCACCATAAGGCAAGCCCAAACACTATCTCGAGAAAGCTCGACATCTCGGAGACAGCTCCATAGGCCTCGGGAGACCACACTCTGAGACTTGAAGTGCCCAACTCCTTGTGCCTACTCCATGGGAGCCCTCCGCGCCCTTGCTATCATTTACTGTACTATGTTGGAGACTATACGTAGATGGGTCCTCCACTAACGAGAACGATGGCGTAGGACTAGTGCTGATTAGCCCTTATGGCACTCCACTCAAGTACGATATCTTCTTCCACTTTGCAACATCCAACAATCAAATTGAATATGAGGCTCTTAAATCAATCTTGGAGCTGGCATTGGAGATGAAGGCCCTCTGCCTAATAGCCTACAGTGACTCACAACTTATAGTCAACCAGGTAAAGGGAGGGTTCCCCTCGACGTCTGTACCCAGTGCCCTAGTGCTTAGGCGCTTGTGCCAACCAATGCCCTAGCACCCAGCACCAGCGCCAACACACCTGCCTATGAAGTGGCGTTGCCTAGACCACCTACTGCAAGCGTTGCCTAGACCATTTTGCTCTAAGCCATCGCCCAAACCACTTTGCTCTAAGGTGTCGCTTAGACCACATGTTGCAAGCGTTGCCCAGACAACTCATCTCCAAGGCATCACCCACAATCCTCAGCGTGCACACCAGTGCTAAACGCTTAGCACTAGCTAACGCTAGAGCCAACACCAGTGCCCTAACTTACGTCACCCTATGGTCACTACCTAGTGGTGTCGCCCAGCCACTGCCAGTGGAGTCGCCCTCTACCTCCAGCCGTGTTGTAGCCCAGTTGGCCCACAATGTCTCTTCTTGTCACCCACATCTTTGGTGTCACTGCACCTGTACCCATCATTCATAGATGTCCATTCCCAGTGGCGTCCAGCACTCCTCGACGTCCATGCCCAGCGACGTCTAGTGCCCCTTGGTGTCGATGTTCAGCGGCGGCAAGCACCCCTCGGTGTTCGTGCCCAACGCCTCTCGGTGTCCGTGTCCAGCGACAACCAACGCCCCTTAGTGGTCGTGCCTAGCGCCCTTCTTCATCCTTGCCTAGTGGCACTCGCATCTCAATCTACAACTTAGTAGCTCTCACGAGAATTGTTAGAAAACTTAGTCTATCTCTACCAAAGCTTGGCCTATCTTTACTTTGCTTTCAAGCAGACAACCTATAGCTCCAGCTTAGTGGCTCTCACAAGAGTCACCAAAAATTTGGCCTATCACTGCTCTGTTCTCACGTACAAAGCCTATATCTCCAGCTTAGCAGCTCTCACGAGAGTCGCCAAAAGCTTGGTCTATCTTTGCTCTGTTCTCAAGTAGGCAGCCTATATCTCAAGTTTAGGGGTTCTCACGAGTGTAGTCAAAAACTTGGCCTATCTTTGCTATGCTCTCACGCAGGCAATCTATATCTCTAGTGTAGTGGCTCTTACGAGAGTTGCTAAAAGCTTGACCAATCTCTATTCTGCTCTCATACAGATAGACAATATCTCCAGCTTAGCGGCTCTCTTGTGACTCGCCAAAAATTTGGTCTATCCATGCTCTGCTCTCAAGCAGGTAACCTATACCTCTTGTTTAGCGGCTCTCACAAGAGTCGCCAAAAGCTTAGTCAATATTTGCTTCTCTCTCAAGCAGACAGTCTATATCTCCAGCTTAGTGGCTCTCTTGCAAGTCGCTAAAAGTTTGGTCTATCTCTACTCTGCTTTCAAACAAACAACTTATATTTTCATCTTAATGGCTCTCACGAGAGTCTCCAAAAGCTTAGCCTATCTCTACTTTACTCTTAAGCAGGCAACCCATGTCTCTAGCTTAGTAGCTCTCACAAGAGTCGTTACAAGCTCGGCCTAACTCAGCTTGTGCTTATACGCAAATAGCCTCATTCTCTAGAAGCTCGACCTCGAGAGCTATTGTTCTCTCATGAGCCAACCACAACTGCAGCATGGTCTCCAGGTCTCTCTTCCACCAAAGCTCTCGACACCACGTTGAGTTTGAGCGTCCTCAAAAGTACGAAAAAAACGCAGCCATCTGCAAATTTTTGAAGCCAAAGTGTTAGTATGACCAAGCATACAAAAGAGAGGGTTCCACATAACAGCGGGATACCATAGCAAAGTCCTCTATGTTGGTATCAATGATACCCTCAAGACTCTGAGAGATGATATCCAAAGGTGTCACAAACCTCCAAAGCCTTTCCTTAGCCAAAATTCACATCCTGCAGCAGGGACATCAAACCATTGCTAGAAATAGGATAATTATGTGAAGTGCTGGGGGCATAAAACCCTATTTTTTGAGAAACAACAAGACTGTCAAACCTCAGCTGAGAAACACTGGGGGTATCATATCTCACCCCTTCTAGGAGGAGGGGAAGTCACAATCCTAGTGACGTAGAGAGCCTTCATCATTAATCCATTAACCACGAGATCACATATGAAAAAGAGAATTTTCTTAAACCAAAGACGTTATCAATTTGTCTAAGTCCTCTATGGTGTTGCCCATGGCACCGCCCAGTCTTATGTTTTTCCTGGTGTTGCCTAGGTTCATACCTATGGCGCCACTCGCCAAAGCATATCCCTCTCCACGTGTCAAAATGTTCATTCTTCTCTTCATCCTCTCTCCAACAATGGAGTTACCAAATAGAGAAATAAACTTAAAAAATGACATGGGTGGAAAGTTGAGGAAACCACCATATGGAACAAGATATATGTTCTACCCAAAGGAAGGAGCTCACTCATACCCTCAACACCTAATCACTACTAGGGCTTGGGGTACGGGGGCAAATGGCGAGCCCAAATTTAACAGGGCCAAACCCAATTAATGAGCTAGGCCCAAATTAACTACAAGGTAGGTCAAACCTAATTCATGGATTCGATCTAGTCTAGAGTTCAAGGAGTCTAGAAGGATTAGAGCACGTGAGGAGCAATTATTGGGATATTCACTCTCAAAAATCAAGACAACCTTAATTATACTTACCTTTTGTAGCTCCTCGAAGATCTAGTACCTTTACCCTCACGTCACCGCCTCAACTAAGGCTCTATGCCTATAAATTATAAGCTTTCTCTACATAAGAGGACACTTCTCTATACACCCCACTCATAACTTTTGTCTCTCCTAGTTACTGTATCCTTCTTGGGGCTAACCACTACTCTCTCTTGTTCACCTTACTTAATCAATAAAAAGTCTTCATGCCACTGTTCCTGTTTTTTAGAGTAGAGTAGGTCACCCGAACCGAACCACTATATATCTGTGTATTGACTCGATTTTTAAATTATTGTCATTGATATCTCTATTAATTGTCCATTAATTACACTTTATTATACATTCGATTATTAATCTTGCATAAGACTGTTTTATGCATCATCAGCTACAATGGTAAAATAAGTATATGTATTTTTACTTTCCTTTTATTTTTTCATCTATAAAAACATAAAAAATAAAAATTCAACCACCTTCATCTTTGACCTCACCCACCAAACAAAAAGGAGAGAAAAAATGTTTTTATTATAAGAGAATATAAAATGTATTGTTCCTACTTTTCTTCCACCATTAATGACAAAGTAGTGGACTTAAATGGTCTTGTACGAATAGAATTCTTAAATCATGTGTGAAATTCAGATATGTATTGCATAATAAAATCGGATAGTAACATCTTTACTCAATTGATGCATTAATCAAGTGCAAAGATGGAACTACTAAAGAGTGAGCGTTAAAATTCGATCTTTATCGATTGACAATGAGAAAAATATCATCACTCAGCGCTCATTCTGTAAATATCTTCTTCTTCTTTTTCTTTTTCTTTGTTTTTTTTTTTTGCATTTTTCTTGTAATACTGAATGGTGGAGAAAGTAAGTTAAAGGTGGGTAGGTTGCTGGAATAATATTGGTCAAACTTTGAAATCTGAAAAGGAAAAATATATATCATGATACCCTTGTTGATTGCCACTAAAAAATGTGTTACTTTGAGACGTTAAATAAAAAATGACCTTGCTATTGCATTTAACAATTAATGTTCTTTCTTATTTTTCGATTTCAAGAGTTGGAAAAATAAACAAAAAGTAAGTTGTTTATTTCAATAATACATTTGATGGTGTTATTAACACGACTGAGTAGAGGGACATGTGTAAGGTGTATTGAACAGTTTGATTTAGTTTAGTCTGAGATCCGAGACTCTATGGAGTAGGATTTGGGAGATCAATGGGTAATTATGTAGAGCGTTTATAGTGGTTTACCAACTCAGGAGCTCAACTATTCTACTCTTAAAAGAGTCTCTTGCTCCTGAATATATTGATTATTGTGTGAAATTTACAAAGAATATTTTGTAAGGCTACAACGGCTTCTCCTTCTTTCTTTCGAGGGCTTTGCCTCCTATTTATAGCTATTCATGGGCCTTGCTTGATCTGGGGCGAGATCCTCGCCCCTCATTTGTAACAATTCCCTCCTATTGTATAACGAGACTTACGCCCATTGATTGAAGCCAGAGAAAGGGAGACTCGGTAGGATCCAACTATCCTTTTCACAGCCTTTCTCATGAAATGGACATGGGGGTTGAGGTCTGTAAATAATATGATGAGCTGAGCTCCCGAAGCATGGCCTGATTGGCTGAGCTCATCCTTAGATATTTTTGTGTGGTATTGTCAACATTTATTTAAGATTGACCATTCCCACTATGAACATTCTATTGCATAGTATTGCAAGATTGACTATTCCCACTATAGACATTCTATTGTAGAAATAATATGTTTTTTCGAATCATAAGTACAATTCTAATCATGTGTTTTTCGGGTATATTGTTATAATGCTAATTTTGAATGCATGTAATTGTTTTGTAAATGATGCTCATAGGGTAAATTAAGACTCTCTTGCGAAAACTGAACTTACAACTTGGAGATAATTAATCATGAAAGCTTTTCATCCAAACTTTGTCATAATGTTAGGAATAAATTTGAAGAAAGGGAGAGCACATAATTTGACTATTCTGAAATGTTGTCTATGAATTCAATTTTGAGATGCTCTTAAGTCTTAAACCGAGGTGGGCTTGAACCACCTCTCTTACATTCTTAATGAAATATGACCCACACGCTATATAAGTTTCGAGTTAGTGAATCAGCAACGAGCTCTTTCAGGTCACCATACCGATAAAATTCAGAGAGAGCATGCATAGTTCAAACTCCTGATATTAGTCATCAATTCGGATGATAATGTGGTATACCAGTCGTAAAATCGTAGAATGAGACCGGACAATATGTATAAAATATTAGTCTAGACAATATGTATAAAATACAGTCTAGAAAAAATGGAATATGACCAAAGAATCAAAACATATTGTGAAGTTGATTTAAAGATGATTTGGACGAGTCATGTGAAACTTATAGTTTACATAGAATGTAGAACAAAATCACAAAATGAAATCGAATATTTTGATATATACTATTATGGGTCCATATTTTGGAGAGAGAGAGAGAGAGTGTGTTTATCATTAGGCCTGTCAATTTTGTTGGATTTTAGCAGATTTGTGTAAAAAAAAATACTATATTCATACTTGAATCGTGTCTAACAAATCGTGTCATATCAGATTTGTGTCATATATGCATGTATAACTATTCTATAAATAAGTTGTATTTTTAATTTCTTTTGATTGATTTTACTCGTACCCGACACTATACGAATAAGAGTTTTTTGTGACAAATTTTTTACGGCAGTTTTGTTCGCCGTTACAAAAGACGTGTTTGAGATAATTTTTTGTGGCGGCAATTTACTGTTATAAAATGTGTGTTTGTATTAATATTTTGTTTATATTTGTGGCAACTAGTTTTCTTGTCATAGTGTCATAAACTCAAAAAAAAAAAAAATTTGTATTTGAGACAACTATTTTTTCTACCGCAAATAATATTTTATAAACTCAAAAGAATTTTTTATATTTATGACAGCTATTTTTCCCGTCGTATATAATATTTCATAAAATATTAAAATATTCTTTTAGATTAAAAAACAGTTTATAGCTTAAAGAAGAAAAACTCTAAAAAAAATTTGTATTAGCCACAACTATTTTTCATGTTACAAGTAATATTTTATAAAATTACGTAGTTTTACATCAAAAGATAAATTTCTAGTTGAAAGAAAAAAAAAATTAAACTCTACAAAGTTAATTTTTTATATCCAAAATTAGGGGTGTTAAAATATGACACAACTTGTTAGTATGACATAAAATTAATAGGTTTGAGTCTTTTTTAAGCCACATGTTTAGTAAACGAATGGATCTAACATGATACAATTATAAACCAATCAGGTATTGACAATTAGAAGAAATGTATACGATATGACTCGTTTATATATCATTTACATAATTGAATAAACCGTTCAAAAAAATATTGCGTAACCCTCTGTTGATGTATATTTTAACTTATTTTAGTTCTTTATTGTATACATGTTTATAAATATCATTTCAGTATAGTAACAATAATTTTATTTTTTTATTTTTCCAAATGTCACTAAGAGAATAGATGGTTCGGGAAGGATGTTTAACGTATTGCATTAATTTCTTATACTCATGGATCGTTATATTTTTATAAACGCACATATTTTACATTTTGTTTAACTCATAAGATTTTTTTTTTTGGATATTAAAATATTGCTATGTTTTTTGGAATTATTGGTCATATTTACTTTTTTATTTATCTATATATTGAATTGAGTAGTTGTACAGATACCAATGAATCTTTAGTTCAATGATATTATTTACCTTATGAAAATTTTGCTTTTTTGAAGTCAAGGGTTCAAGTCCCCTTCTCCCATTCCCTCAAAAAAAAAAGGTTGTATGGATGTGCACTTTTAAATTCATGTGATAAAAGTGTATATATGCACAGAATATATAATATTGGTTACCAATGATCTATAATAATTAAAAAAAATGTGTTTTCTTTTGTGGCGGCATCGTTGCTGTCGTAAATATATTTTATTTAATGTAGAAAAAATTTCATACTTTTTTGAGACAGTATATTAACCGCCACAATAAATCTTCTATTATTTATGACAAAAAAATGTGGTATTTGAGGCAGTACTTTTGTTGCAGTGATAAAAGCAAAAATGACGGATTTTTTGTGACAACTTATTTATGATAGGGTCTTGCTGTCGTAAATATTATTTGAAATAGATCGTTGTTGCCGTAAATATCTTTTGAGACCACACTTATTATGGCGAGACAATGTCACTACAAAAAAGTATTTGTGACGGCAAATAGACCTTTTGTGACAATATTTTACTATTGTAAAAACTTTTATTTTCTTATAGTGCGATTCGTTTATTAATTGTATGGTGTCAGATTTATTCATTTATAAAATAAGTGACTTAAAGAAAGACACACAAGTCCTCTAACTTAATACTATGCTCGTATCATATTAACCAATCCTCTCATACTTTTACACCCCTACAATTCAACAAGTCCATTATCATTTGCATAGAATAGAATGGAAGAGTCTGCAGTGTAGTCTTTCTATGTTCTGGATAGTTGAAAACAGACAATACATCGACAACAAGGAGTTAGAATATTTTACATCTTGATGGCGGGCGGGGACACACTTTCCACTGCACGTGAGTCCGACCAGTTCAAACAATGGGATCCACCAGTGGTATTTCTTGGAAAAACTGTGACACCTATAATACTTAATACTGTTTTTCTAATGTGTGGGCGAGTTATTATTATTATTATTATTAATTTTCGTTCTTTTTAGGACATCAGGATTGAATATCCTTATTCTTCATCATCTTTGGATAGAATAGAAGTAGCCAAAACTTTAGTGTTGTTGTCTTAACTCACAATGTTATCTTTAATTTATCCAATTGTATTAAATGTCAATGAGAGCCAGTAGAATCGACAAATAAAAAGACAATTGTATTAAATGTCTTAACTCCGGGGTCTTAGTGTAATTTTACCCATTTTCTATTTCCTCTTTAGGGGTTGGTAGCAGGTTTTTTTAGTTCAACGTAGAAGTGTTTGGAAATTCCCTTTTCGGTCCGCTGAAAGGTAAATTATTTATGCTGAGATTAGAATATTTATGAGATATAAATTTCTCATGATTTGACTCCAAAAAATTATCAAAATTTAAATTTAAGGTATTTAAATTTATAGCTTATTCTTATTACCGCTGGGCTCGGGTTGGTAGCAGTTTCTAAAACCACGTGCTTCTAGCTGCTGGTGTTACAGTTTATAGGTCAATGAAGAGTGTCAAAACGTGTGATTACAGCGTCTGAATTGCTGGTTATGATTACGAAAACACATGCATATCATGTAAAATGCTTCCTCTCACCTTTTTCTTGTCATTGGTGCTTCTTTGTTCAGATTTGTATCTAGAAATGGCATACCACGTAAGTTGCATTTTAGGGGTCACACTTCTCAGTTCTATATCCTACTGCTAATTAACTATAAGAGTGAATGAGACTTTGTGCAGCGGAAGATATTCGGATTTTTAATTAATACCCTAAGAGATTAAAATTTTTAGATTATACTTTCAATCAGATAAAAAATATAACAATTTAGTACAAAACAAAAAAAAATTTGCTCTATTTGGTAATTTTTGGTGTGGACGTCTTTATATTTTTATGCTCAATTATTTGTCCATTACCCAATTTGATTGTTTTTACATGAAAATTTCATATTCAATTTTACTAAAACAAACAACATTGCTAAATTATTATTATTTTTTTTTTTTGTGATTGATGATGCAATAAAAGGAATCTAAAATTCTTTGGGGGTGCAAATGTTATTAACTCGAATTATAATGACGGCGAACAGTTGAGATTTCATGTTCATGGACGGCGACGTGAGTAATGACGCGTTTATATATAGCTTTGTTGAGTCGTTATGTTTACGCATCCACGGTGTTTGTTGGCATTCTCTCTCTCTCTCCAAGACCCACCTTACTTCTTCTCTCTCCTCTATATAACAGCCCCGCTAACCTTGCTTGGTTTTTTATCCATTCCCAGAAAAACACATACTACATATATTTTGTGCCACTTTGCGTGATCGAATTGAACTAGGTGACTCTTTTTCTTAGTTTTTGGGTCTCCAAGTTTGTTCTTAATTAGATTCTCTCGCTGCAAGGGGGTAGATGAAGATGGTGTGTTTGATATCTCGTTCCGGAAGGCATTTGCAGAGATACAACAAAGGTCGTCGCCTTGTTGTAGGGTACGTTTCTGTTTAAATTCTTGAGGTTTCTTCAGAATTTCTTCCTTTTTTAGTGAATTCCAAACATGAATTAGTGTTTATGGAAAACCAGGGTTTGTTTGCTTTCACAGAGAGAGAGAGAGAGGGAGAGAGAGAGTTTTGAAGAAATGGTCACTGCCCAAATCTTTTTCTTCCCTTTCATTTATATGTATATAAATATTTTGCATATATGTTTTTATACAATTTCTTCTTTTCCTTTTGATGATTCTATTAAAATTTCAAATGTAATTTTGCTGTTTTATACAGAGAATAAAAGTCGATCTCTTTTGTGATTTAGAAATATAAGTTTGAGTATGAGGAATTTGCATGGGAAAAAATAAATATTTTTGCATGTTTATGGGCATCGATCACTGAAGAATTCGGGGTATACCCTTTTTTTTTAATTAATCGAGATTGGATTGCAGCTTATAGCTAAAGATGGTTTAATGTTGTTCAATATCTATATTCAAACGACTATGCACTAAAGTTTTTTTTTAATCTTGCAGATGTATTCCCTATAGATATAAAAATGGAAATGGTGATGCCATAAAGGATGAATTAGAAGTCCTTGTGATCAGTTCGCAAAAAGGCCAAGGAATGATGTTTCCTAAGGTAACTGTTCATATAATATTTTAGAGAGAAAGACACCTTATTTGAATGATTCATACCAAGAAAATCTCCATCTGTTATTGTCTAACACTATACTAAATTACTCAATGACTAATATATGCTAATTTTAACACTATAAATCATCAGGGAGGTTGGGAGCTTGATGAATCTGTCGAAGAAGCTGCTTCTCGGGAATCGCTTGAAGAAGCCGGAGTTCTGGGCAACGTTGAGGTTAGGTTAATTCTGATTGAATATTTGTATTCATTGTAACCATAGGTTTCTTGACTTCAGTTCTAAATATAACATGTGCTTTGTAATGTTACAGTGTCAATTAGGTATATGGAGTTTCAAGAGCAAAAGCCTTGGAATATATCATGAAGGATACATGTTTCCTATGCTTGTGACTGAACAACTTGATCTATGGCCAGAAAAAAATGCCAGAAAAAGATTATGGGTATGTTGCATATCAATGTCTTCGGTCATTTTTATCTGTTTATGCATGCTTCAACGAGACTCCTGTCATTAAAAAGTATGAGGAGGGGTTAATTGTATGCAATGTTATCCAAATTAGTGGAGAGACAGGTCACACTCAAAGTCCTCTCGATTTTGTGCTTATTAGTATGTTGAATTGTTTGGTGCAGATGACAGTGGCTGAAGCTAGGGAAGTTTGTCAACATTGGTGGATGAAGGAAGCCTTAGACATACTAGTTGATCGCATTAAATCTTCGAGGCATGAAGAAGAAGATGTTTCACCTTAGATTTCTAAGCTAGAGAAACAACACTCTTAAGTTTCGTTGTACATATAGCATGGCTTAAAGCCATAGGTTAGTCCATGGATCTCCACAAACCAGGTGATCAAAGGACTAATAATGGAGGTGAATTTTATGTACAATGCTGACAAGTTTGAAGAAAGTTTGAAAAAATCAAATTTTGAAGATAGTTTTAATCAGCTTGTTTATTCATTGAGGATTGGTGTTGTTGCACCTTCATGAAATTTTGATCTGCTCACAAACCCAACCCCCTCCCCACCCCCCCCCCCCCCCCCAAAAAAAAAAAAAAAACCCAACCCCATATTTGTGGTTATCGACATTTGAATTATATATGGTGTGAAGGTTCATGTTCTTGTCTATATTCGTGGACAAGAGTTTTCAACTACATCTCTTTTTATGATAGTCTCTGAATAAGTTAAAGTTTTGATCTCTCCTACTTATCCTTAATCTCAAACATGATCTACGATCTATAACCACAATTGTTGGCACATACCATATTCTTTATTGAAGGGAAATTTTGCAAGCTCAAGTATAGGATTAGATTGAGCAAAAAGGGCCAAGCATTCCATGTATATCCATTACACTCTTGTTATCCACTCCTTGTTAAATTGTTGTCTGCGACTTTTCTCTCTCCCTCACACACACACACACAAACAAAAATAGGGAAGGGAAAAAAAGTGGCACATGTATTCCATTGGGAACCACAAAATTAAGTTGTACACGACAACCAGATCGAGTTGTCTATTTTGAAAGAATAATTCTGCCTACATCACTTTTTTTATAACGTTTTATATGGTACAATCAGAGTTATTGGATATTTAATAAACTCTATAAAACTTATTAATTTAACGGTCTATATTGAGATGGTGCACAAATGTAATATAAGAAGATGAAATGTGTAGCATTGTTAATTTTAAAAGTATGAAACTGGATGGCCCCCATCAAATGCTGTCTTGTTAGGACAAGGTCCACTAGTTAGTTTGTCTTTTTTTGCAACATAAATTTTGTATTTGAGAAGCTTAAAGATATGGTTCGGGGAAAATATTTTCTTTCTGATATTTCATTGTCAAGTTTGTTTAGTCTTTTCTTGAGTAGATGTAGGCTTGACGTATGGTTGATAATGCTCCCCAGCCATTGTCACACCTATCTTTCAACTCTATGAAAAATGGAACTTGATATACAAGATTTTAAAAGAGTAAGCCTTGCAGGCATGGCTAATTAGAAAAATATTCTAAATAATGGGAAGTTCAAATAATAGATTTGCATGGGGTATCTACACATTTCTTCAACCACGACATCGGGCCGAACTCACGATCATTTATTTGAGGCGGGTTTAAGATATTATATATCGATGTTACATGGGTCGGGTAAAAAAACATAAATATGCACCCATAAAAATTTTAAGTGCACAAAATCAAGTTCGATCCACATTCTAAATTGGAAGAACACACATATATGTTAGAATTAATTGGACCTAATCTAATCAACAAAGAGTCCATTCTCCTCTTTTAATGATTCTAAGACAGATTGCATTGTTTAATTTCGTCAACCTCAAAATCCCAATGAAATTGAATTTACTTGGGGATACATGCTAAAGAAAAAATCAGCAGGGATTCAAGTATAAAAAGAATTCTTAAAATAGATTCGAATTCAACTAAATGAACTTTTTATGTACTAGTAATGCATCACGTGCATTGCACGTGAATAGTTTTCGTATACAAAAATTAATAAAACATATTAAGTATACGCGTATTTGAATTAAATATCATCTCAAATTTGCAAAAAAATTAATTTTTCATTCTTATATTTTATTATAAGATTATAAAAACTTTCTATATTCCTAAAATTCTTTGTTTTAACTAAAAGAAAATAGATTTAAAAACAATATTTAAAATTCTATTTATTTAAGAATTTTGTAATTTAGATTAATTTTTCAGTGATGTTTGAGAAATTAATTTTTTTTTAATTCATTTTATTAGTATTCCACTTATAATTCCTTGAATAAAATAAAAATAATTATTAGTATACTAATCATATTAGCACCTTACTATAATTAGGAATTGGTCAAGTAAATTGAAATAAAATTTAATATACTATTCTAAAAAATCTAAAAATTTCAAGTTTGACTTAAAATTTCTAAAAAAAAATTCAGATTCTACAATATTAAAATTCTAAAAAATGAAAAATTTACTTCAAAATATACTACAATATCTATTTTCACATAAAATCTTAATACAACTTATAAATTTTATTGTGACTGAATAATTATATTGATGTAACAGAAATTGATTTAAAAAACTGTATATACGATTATTTTTTATCTTAGAAATGAAATGTTTAAATTTTTCAATGAAAAAATAAAATACACATATATAGGTATTTTTTAATAGAAATTGATATTTATACCTAGAGAATAGATAATTAAAAGAGATGTTAGAGATAATTTAGAAATTTAAATACATAAGAATATGACGATAATTTAGATATTTAATTGTCGAAGTATAGAGTGGTCTTTAAAATTCTTTATAAGGGTAAAATAGAGATTTAAAAATTTTTCATGTTAAAATACTTTTATTAATAGTATAAAAAACGTTATATCGGTTGTAAATGATATTGTTAGGTATTAATGGTATCGGTGGAACCTCTAGAACTCTTGGGTGGTTTTTGATAAATTAGCGGTAAAGGATTCCATATAATCAAAACCAATACTTGGCATCAATGGTATCTCTAGAAATCCTTCACTGGTTTTTGATAAATAATCTCTAAAAAATTTTGGTAAATCAAAATTGATAAATAAAAAATAAAAACATGTGTTCAGAATGGCGAGTCAGTAGTTCGGATTAGTTCCATCTCAACAACTCGGATTTGTTTCATCTCGATAGTTAACCCTCCCAAAAATCATGAAGTTGGACAGAATCTTACCTCGAAAAGATTTTGACTAGTTCAACTCAATTGCCAATTCCACTGAGCCAACAAGATTGAGTCAAGTAAATGAGGTAACTAGTTCAGCTTCAGTAGGCGAAGTAAAATCCACAAACCGTCTAATTATGTGGCCAATAAGAGTGAAGGCCATAAAAGTGAATCGAACACAAACAAAAGCTTTCTCTGTTCGTAGGATCAACCCTTGCAATTTCTTCAATCTTTGACTTACCTTTGTAGGTTTATAAGGGAATAGTTCTAACTCTCCCCCGCATCTGGAGCCCGATGAACATCCTCCTGAACTATCATAAAAAATCAATAAAATTTCCAATTTTAATGGTTGGTATGCAATGATGTACTTGCACATAATAACGATCCAAAGTTATAGAAAAAACAAAAAAAAATACTTTAGTGGATTTTTACAAGTTATCAGCGGGAATACAAAAAAAAAAAAAGAAGAAAGCATCAATATGAACTATAACATGCGATTTTCTTTTCTCTTTATGTTAGATTTTTGTTGTTTTTTTGCAAAAATAACTTTTATCCGAACGGTTTGTAGAAAAGGTGGATAAGGCTTTGGAGTTGGACTTGCGAATAATAAAGTAGTTGGGCTGCCGGCTGCGGTCTACCAGGATTCAGCAACTACTACTTCCTCTCCTAACTCCCAAGTCCCAGCTCTGTTCTTCTCTCTCTCTCTCTCTCTCTCTCTCTCTCTCTCTTTGTTTCTCAAAAAACTCTTTCTGTAGCTTAGAAAGAGCACAGCTTTGCCGTTTAATGAAGCAAGAAATGGGTTCAGAAGGATCAAGTGTTGTGGGTAAGCTTCAAAGCCTTATATTTCTTCTTTATTGCTTTACAATGTCCTCCTTTAGCTCAGGAGGATCAAGAATTTTGTTGCATTTTGTGTTTCCGAAGCTTTTCTGTGCATGGTTCTTGCATTTGGTGCATTCTGTTTTCATCTATATCTGGGTTTTCTGGAAATTGGGGTTTAGTCAAATTAGGGTTTTTGGAGTTGGGCCAGTGTGTCCTGTTTTTAATTCAATTAAATTTTTTCATCAAGGTGAATGTTTATTCAATACGAAGTGAAGTTTGTGGATTTTATTATCTATAAAGTTATGTAGAGGTCTGGATTTGAGGATACCGAAAAAGAAACTGTGAATTGTGAAATGAAATTGAGTTTCTTGTGTCTGTGTGTATTATTCTGTTCGGCGTTGTGAACATGATCATACATGTAAAGGAATGGCACAATATGTTATGAAATTGTTGAACAATCTAAAGAAATACAATAGATAAGAAAAGAGGAGGTTAGGGTTTTATTGATACTGCATAATTCAATTGAAATGCATAATTCAATTGAAATACAAGGAAGTAAGTTAACCTAAATACAAAGAGACTATATATAAGCTAAACAAGGTAGGGAAAGTAAAGGACTATTCTACCCTTAATAAACAAAATAACCCTATATTTCTTAACATATCCCCTCAAACTCATGATGCAGCAGCGACAAGTATCGAGAGTTTGTCAACTAAAAAATGAAAACGGGAAATAGAATGCGACTTGGTAAAGAAATCTGCAATCTGTAAAGAAGAAGAAACAAAGGGCAAAGTAATGGTGCCATGCTTGAGATGATGACGAGTAAGATGACAATCGATCTCAATGTGCTTAGTTCGTTTATGAAAAACCGAGTTGTGAGCAATCTGAATAGAACTCCAGTTGTCACAATACATAGGAGTGGGATGAGAAAGAAAAACTCCCACATCTACAAGTAACCTATAACCAAACAATCTCTTTGTTAGTAGATGTCATAGCACGATATTCTGCTTCGATTGAAGATTGAGAAACAATGGATTGTTTCTTACTTTTCCAAGAAATAAGAGAATCACCTAAAAAGATACAGAAACCAGTAACAGATTTGCGATCTGTGGGATCACTGCCATGATCAGCATCAGAGTATGCACACAGCTCCAAGGAAGAGGTGGATGGAAGTAAAAGGCTCTGAAAGATTGTACCCCGAAGATACCTCAAAATACGAAGAACCGCTGCCCAATGAACTGTAGTAGGAGAAGCAACAAATTGACTAACAACATGAACAACATATGCAAAATCTGGACGAGTAATAGTGAGATATACCAAGCTCCCAACAATAGTACGGTATAAAGTGGGATCTGACAAAGGTAAATCATCAGAAAAGGAATACTTTGCGTTAACCTCAATGGGAATATCTACAGTTTTATTATCAGTAAGTCTTGCTCGCTCAAGAATATCTGCAACATATTTCTATTGAGAAAGAAAATAACCTCTGGGTAAGCAGGCTACCTCAATACCCAAGAAATATCGTAGAGAACCCAAATCCTTCATTTCAAACTGTCTAGCTAACTCTGTCTTCAAAACTGAAATATCATTACTATCATCACCAGTAATAATTATGTCATCAACATATAAAGACAGAATGATACGACCTGCATCAGTGCACTTAACAAAAAGAGCAGAATCATGACTACTAGAAGTAAACCCAAGGGAAGAGATCACAACAGAAAATTTCTCAAACCAAGCACGAGGTGCTTGTTTGAGACCATATAACGCTTTCTTGAGCTTGCAAACATACCCAAAATCATGTGAAACACCAGGAGGGGGAGCCATATAAACTTCTTCTTGAAGATCCCCATTCAAGAAGGCATTTTTAACATCAAGTTGAGAGATATGCCACTAACGAACCGAAACAACTGCAATAAGAGTACGAATAGTAGTCATTTTTGTAACAGGAGCAAATGTCTCCTCATAATCCATACTATACTGTTGACAGTACCCTTTTGCAACCAACCTAGCTTTGTATCGCTCAACAGATCCATCAGAATTGGTCTTAATTTTATACACCCACCGACAACCAACAACACTCTTACCAGGAGGTAGAGGAATCAAATCCCAAGTACCTGTCTTATGCAAAGCAGAAAGTTCCTCATCCATAACTTGCTGCCAAAGAGGGTCAAGAATTGCCTCTTTATAGGAAGAGGGCTCAGAGAGACAATGAATAGAAGCTAAAAAGGAAGTAAAAGATGAAAAATAACAAGAATAAGTAAAATCTGGTAACTTTGTGGACTTACGAATGCGTGTGGATTGACATAGAGGTAGATCTACAATCTCAGACGAAGCTTGAGGGACCATAGGAGAGGAGGTAGTTTCAGGTGTGCTAGAGAGTAAAGTGTCAGTACCTGTAGAATGATCAATGCTGCTATTTGAAGTATTAGAAACCTGAGATGACAAACTATCAGAATCCTCAGAAAAAGGATCTATACGCGAATAAGATCAGATCTAGTCAAGCTATAAGTAGTGGGTGGAATAGAAAAGAAAGGTATATGCTCAAGAAAAATAACATGATGAGACAAAGTTTTTGAGTTATTGGATTAAAATAACGATACCCCTTTTTACCTTCACCATATCTAAGAAAGACATAAATAGCAGATCGAGTGGATAGCTTGTTGGGTCCAACATGAGGACGAAGAACGAAACAAGTACAACCAAAAACTCTAAATGAAGAATAATCAGGGGCATACCCATACAACTTTTCGAAAGGAGAAACACCTGAAATATGAGAAGATGGAATTGTATTAATCAAACCTACAGCAGTAAGACCAGCTTCACCCTAAAACTCACTAGGAACAGAAGAAGACAACAAGAGAGAACGAGCAGTTTCAATAATGTGCCTATGTTTTCTTTCAGCAACACCATTCTGCTCAGGAGTATCTGTATACGAAGTTTGGTGAATAGTTTCATCTAAGGCAAGTAACTCAACAAATTTATTAAAAGTGTATTTCCCACCCAAATTACACCTAAAACATTTGATAACAACAGAATGTTGGGTTTTGACAAGAGCTCGAAAGGCTGTATATATCTCAAAGAATTCAGAACGATGTTTCATTAAATAAATTCAACAATAACAAGTATGATCATCAATAAAAGAAACATAATATTGAGACCTTCCTTTTATGGCAACAGGAGAAGGTCCTCATACATCAGAATGAATCAAATCAAATGGAGAAGAAGAAACAGAAATACTTCGATTAAAAGGTAAAGCTGAAAATTTTGCCAGTTTACATCCACTACAATCAAAAATATCACAAGTTTTCAAATTTCCTAAAGCCCCTGTGGATGCCAAAAATCTCAAACGAGAAGACGAAACATGACCTAAACGAGAATGCCATAAATAAAACCTAGAAGAAGGACTCAAACGAAAAGAAGATAAATCAACACTAGTAGCAGCAGCAACAACTGACACTTTTAACTCATCCAAAATATATACTCCCCCCTTTCTACGGCCTGTCCCAATCAGCTTCTAAGACTGCAGATCCTGCACATAACAAGAAGAAGAGGAAAAGGTGACTAAATTTTCAGAATCACATAACTGACCAACAGAAGCAAGATTTAATGTGAGTTTTGGAATATGATAAACATTAGGGAGAGACAAGTGAGGTGTGACAAAAGAACCAACACCTGTTAAAGGCATAGGAGTGCCATCAGCAGTCATAACATGAATAGAAGATGAAGGAGATACATAAGCAAAAGATGAAGAATCTGGAGACATATGATGTGAGGCACCAGAATCCAAGACCCATACAGAATGTGACATACCTGGAGAACTATGAGGCAACTGACCTCCTGAAGAAGAAACAGACATAGCTTGTGGCTGTAAGGAGAGAAACTTTTGAAATTGCTCAGCCAAGGTACTGGAATCGGTGAAAGGACTTGATGAAACTACTGCTGCAGTATTAGACTGTGGTGGTTTGTAATCCTGAGGTGGTCTAGGAGCATTAGATTGTGATTGGTTGCTAGACTTCCAAGCTTGAGAATGCTGCTGCGATTGATTCTGCCGTCTTAACTTAGGACATTGAGCCTTCCAATGACCTTTCTGTTTACAGAAACTGCACTCCTCGAAGGTAGGCCTTGTGTAAGGTTTATTCTGATTATGAGAGAATAGTTTAGAAGGTACTACTAGCACAGAAGGATCAGAAGTAGAAAGAATTTCCTTGTCAGAATAAGACTTAAGACGTATCTCTTCAGCAAATAACTCACTGACAACTGAGTCAACAGAAGGAAGTGATGAACGATACAAAATTGAACCTATAAGTCCTTTAAAATCACTACGAAGTGCCATTAAAAATTGTACCAATCGTTGTTGCTCTCTACGAGCAATATAGGCACCACATGCCTTTAATTCAGTCGATTCTGTAAGAGTCAATTGATCCCAAAGATCTGTCATAGCAGAATAAAACTCATGAATACTCATATTTTTCTGCTGAAGAGCTCGTATGTCATGCTCCAATTGATACTGTTTTGCAAAATTTGATTGAGTGAATAACCTTTACAGATGATCCCAAACCTCCTTTGCTGTCTCATACTTTGTCAACTGCGTACCTATAGAATGTTCAACAGAATTGTTGGTCCAAATAATAATTTTTGCATTGTCTACTTCCTAGACATCTATTAAATCAGCATAACCCACATCAGTATTCTTAGGTTTCACAAAAGTTCCACTAACATATCCCCATAGCTTTTTACCCTTAAGAAAATTTTTCATCACATAATTCCAATACGAATAATTCTTTCCATCCAACCTCACACTCACAGACTGAAGCGAATCGTCTCTTGCCATAGCCATAATCAACAAACAAAGAAAACTAGATTGCAAAAAACGGAAAAAATACCAGATTGCAAAAACGGAACAAATACCAGATTACAAAAAAATGGAACAAATACCAGATTGCTTAAACGAAACAAATACCTTCTCAAAAAGTTAGATCCGCGTAAACTGTGTTTGAGACTAAGCCTTGTCCCATGAAATTTTGCTCTGATACCATGTTGAACAATCTAAAGAAATACAAGAGATAAGAAAAGAGGAGGTTAGAGTTTTATTGATACTGCATAATTCAATTGAAATACAAGAAAGTAAGTTAACCTAAATACAAAGAGACTATATATAAGCTAAACAAGGCAGGGAAAGTAAAGGACTATTCTACCCTTAATGAACAAAATAACCCTATATTTCTTAACAGAAATAATGGTTCCACTTTGTTTGTTATTAGAGTATTTTAGAGTCCTACTAAGGGGGTGGGTGCTCCTTGGCTTGTTGGGTTTGAATAATTGTCACCTTCATCTTATGAGTTAAGCCCAATGTTTTAGATGACATCTAGTATGATGCAGCCATGTCATAATTTCTCCTCATAGACTTCCTGCACAGTACAGTTCAGAGAAATCACAGGTTATATAAGTTTTTTTGGCCTCCACAAGATAGATGATTATTCGTAAATTCCATCTTGGTGGGTGCATGTATTCTTTTTTATGCGTGATAGCTTAACCATTAAATATTCAATCAACGGTACTGTATTATTGTTCATGTGGGCATGTGTCATTTACCATGAGGCTAGGTAGCACAGTTGCACGTGAACTTTAATATGTTAATGTTGCTGGCATTTTATGAGTGAGCATGCTACTATTTTGGTTTCCTTGTTCTGAAGGCAGCCTCCCAAGAGTAATAAAAGGGAGCTGCCTGCACTTTGTTGGAGCATTTAAGATTTTTTGCCTTACAAAAGCTCTCTCTTTGTGTTGCACTTGTCAATAATCCTCAGTTTTTTGCAATTATCTTCATTTTTGTTGATATCAGTGGATAAATTGAAAATAGAGCTAAAAGAAAGGTACTACATAAATAATGCATTTTTCAGATTGAATTTAGGGACATGATCCATTTATGCCCAATGCAAGAATTAGAATCTTTTGCACCCTTCGATAAGTTTCTTTCTTCCCTAATTAACAATGTATCAAACCGTTGTATTAAGAATCATTAGGCCGCGAATTAATGCGTATTACTTCTCTGTTAACTTGATACCTTGTTTCCATGACATACAAAGTAAATGCCATTTCTAACCGACAGTTTGAGACAAATCCTATTCTTACACCAGGTTTTAATGCATATTGTCCCTTCTATTATTTTGCATAACATATATGATTTGTGTTTGTGAAATTGGTAATATGATCAAGAGGGATCTATTATAAGTGGGCCTGTATGTGATTTCTACATGAAATCATAGATGCGCGTTTGCAGATCATACGGACATAGCAGTCTTCATTAGTCTATATATAATGGATCCAGCCAATGTTATGCCGAAGGATTTGTTATAATGTTCGTATCTCACATAGATCATTTGTATATGACTAACCAAAACATGTGTTATTTTCCAGTTCCAAGGAATTTTAGGTTACTAGAAGAGCTCGAGAGAGGAGAAAAGGGAATTGGGGATGGAACTGTCAGCTATGGAATGGATGTTGCTGATGATGTATACATGCAGTCATGGACTGGGACAATAATTGGTCCTCCTAATGTTGGTCTTCTTTTCTCCATCTTTCCTTTGATGTCAAGTTTTTTATTCTGTGTAAAATTTTTTATATATCAACTGCACTCCCTACCATGTTGATTTGCTTTTAATCTTTAAAAGGTTAGTGATGTTTTGATGGGCCTCAGGCCCATCTTCAGTGTTGGAATGGTTTTGATTTTGTATTTGTAGTTAGTATACTCTTTAGATTCCTGATTGCAATGAGTGAGAGATTCAAAATTTTGTGCTTTGGGTGAATCAGATACAAACACTAGAGACTGAAGTCTAAAGTCACGTGTAAACCTGATAGGGACTGATGGACTGTTATGGTGAAATGCAATATATGTGACTACTGAAATACTTAGGTTTGGAAACTAAATCAGTCTGGTCGGTGGACCACCCATCCAAATGATTGCCATCCTTTCAAGTTTGGTGGTGTAAAACTGCTTCATTTTATAATTCCTAGCAAATGAAGATATTGGTTTGATGGCACTTTGAAGAGTCAGCCTTTTGTTTCTGAAATCAGAATTCCTAGTTTGTTTGCTCAATTGTACCTGAGGGCACCATTTTTTCTTACCACTGCTATGAATTAGCAATCACAGATGATAATGTCGCCTTCCTGATAACTTGGTAATAGTCCACTTTCGCCATACCCCTTAGATGGTATTGTTTTGCTCTCTAATATTATCTTATTTCACTACCACAGTCATTTATGCTGGCAGTACTGTGTTCAAAACTGCTGACTGAATTTTTACTCCCTCTCTATTTTCTTAAATGTTGTCATTTTTTGATTTTCGATTACCTTCCTGTTTTTCATGATTTCTTTAGATAGTATATTAACTCAAGTCCTCTGTTTTTTTGTTAGGCATTTTGAGTGTGATTAGAATTACAAAACATATATGAAAGAAAAATTCATTTCCAATATATTATATTGATGTGGTTTTTTGCTATTAGTTTCTTTGATGTTTAAATTTCTTCCTTATAGCATTATTAATAAATGTATTAGTAACACAATAAAATTGTTTTCTTCCTGTTTGTCGATGCTACATGCCAGACTGTTCATGAAGGGCGCATCTATCAGTTGAAGTTATTCTGTGATAAAGATTATCCAGATAAGCCGCCAAGTGTAAGGTTCCAAACCCGGATAAACATGAGCTGCGTTAATCATGAAACTGGTGTGGTACGTGCTCTCTCTCAGACAAAAATTCTTTGGCATGATATGGTTTAAAATAGGCTCATGGTTGGCCAAATTGCCAGGTGGAACCAAGTCTTTTTTCCATGCTCACTGATTGGCAACGGGAGTATACAATGGAGGCTATATTAACTCAATTAAAGAAAGAAATGATGTCTCCACAAAATCGGAAACTAGCTCAGCCTGCAGGTGTGTCTATTTGAGTTCTGAGTTGCTGATTGTTCAAGTTTATCTGTATTTCTTCAACGTTTTAACTTTACGCAGACATACATTAATAAAATCATTCATTCTACACTATGTCAGTCAACTTTTGGCCTCAAAAGAGTATGGATTTGTGTAACATGAGTGCCGGATAATAGGAAACTGGACAATTTCATGGAAATGGGAAGAGTTTCTATATAAGTTTTTCTAGCGAGGCAAAAGCAGGCCACTAGCAAATGGTTAGAATAAGCTTTTAAATACTCTCCTTTGTCATGGCCCATCTAACGAAGAACAAGATTCATGTAATGAGATAGGATTTTTGTAAGAAAGTTCTTGGGGAATGGAACTTGCTATTTTTTTCATTGTCTACATTTGAATCTGCAAATACAAAATATCTGAACTTCATGATGTGGACCATAATTATTTTTGTATAAATGGTCTGTTGGGGGTGCTTCGTATGGTATCATGGCCTATATATCTTGGACACAAATGTCGCGATGTTGGGATGGTGGAGCACACCTGAGTTTTTCTCAGTAGAGTTAATGTATTGGTTGCTATTTCTTTGATTTGTTATTAATGAGTATGAAGTCACTCATAGTAGAATGCTCAATTTTTTTCTCAGGCAATGAAGAGGGGAGGATGGATCAGAAGGGGTTCGTACTGAGGTGTTGTATTCTGTAATTTTTGAGGAGCGTTGAACATGATACTGTGTATAGATGTTAGCATATGACAACTCCATTCCCTGCTTAGTTGTTCAATGTATATGCTTGTATTTGAGAATGAGACCTTATTAGCTAGATCATCCTCAATCTTGGGATGGATTGCTGGTTTATGTTTATTGTTTACTTTCAATGTTTTTGAATAAATTGGACCCAATTTTCAATTTTTCGGTTATATATTGTAAGTTATAATTCTTTTAGTTATTGTTTGGCGTATTTTGAATTGTGGGAGTGCTAGACTTGATCTGCTTGAACAAGCGTGAGTTGAGTTTCCTTAATCGTGACTGTTCAGTTGATTAAAAATATATTTATCTGTGAGAGCCATGGCAAGGCATTGAGTTGTCAAAAAAAAAAATGAAACAAAATATTATGTAGAAAGAAAGGTAACATGTTGAAAACTTTGTTGTTTATAAGGAGCCAGCTTAGCAATAACTTAGGAATGACACAAAAATGAAACAAATTCCAAAATACACTTCACTTGACCCCTAAGACTATCCTTTTTTAGAAGAAACAACAGTGCATGAACCTCCTCTTAGGTGGTGGTGGTGTATGGACATTGACGCTCGATTTTCAAATTCTTACGTTTGCTTGATACACGCAGCACAATCATGTAAATAGACACCCAAGACACAAAAATCACGAATATTAAATAGAAATGGAAAAATTTCAATCACGCCCCCTTTAGTTTCTAAATTTTCAATGACACATTTTCTAGTTTAATTTAAACATGACTAACACTCCCTATCATTAAACTACCATTTTTAACAAAAATAATTCATCTAAAATACCAAAAATACCCCTACATAACCTCAAGTAATTTTTCTACATAAAATTTTATTAAAATTCGAGTTGTTAAAATTTTTAAAAAAAAATTGTAAACAACAATTTTAGTAATACTAATTTGTTATTTACTAACTCGTGAATTTTAAAAAAAAATTCGAACCTATTAAAATTTATTTTTTACATATTAAAATTTGAGCCTATTTGAATTTTACCCTAGTTATTAGTGCCGATTAAAATTCTCTTTGGAGTCGATTAAAATTTATATTTTTTTACTTATTAAAATTCGTGTCAATTAAGATTCGATTTATTAAAATTTAAGTCAATTAAAATTCAAATATTTTTATATATTAAAATTTGGGTTGATTAAAATTCAATGCGAATTGATTAAAATTTGATTTGAGTCGATTAATAATAATTTTTAATTGGCTCAAACAAAATTTTAATTAGCCCAAATTTTAATACATAAAAAAATATAATTTTTAATTGGCACAAATTTTAATATGTAAAAAAATAAATTTTAATTAATTTGAATCGAATTTTAATTGGTTCGAATTTAATTACGTAAAAAAAATTAGAAAACAGAGGAGGTCTCATTGAAAAAATACTTATCTAGAGGGGATCTCATTAAAGATATGCTTATCTAGAGAGGGTGTGGATGAAGTTTGTTCTCAAATATATCATAGTCAATTTAGTAAAATTGTATTCTACTTAATATTTTTAATCTGACAGGGGGTGTCATTGAAGATTCACAAAGTAGAGGGGGTGTGGTTGAAATTTTTCCAATAGAAATTTAGATTGTACCTTTTTTTAAATGCTATTTAGTCTTTTAGAATAGTAGACTATTAGCGTGTTATTGACGCTTTTTAAGCATTTTTGTTTCGTAATGTCAGCATTGAGATACAAAAAGATCTACTTAGATTCAACGTTTTAAACTTGTGATGGATTCGTTTAAAAATAAATGATTTTTAAACTCTGCCATCCCTGTTTCGTGTAGAGAAGTTTTCGTATATTGAATACAACTTTTGGTTGTCAGCTGTGGTTGCTTCCGCGATGAACTTTGGTTCAATGCAATTACACACTTACAAGATTGCACAGGATACTCTAAGCTAAATATTTTATGTAACTAGTTTTGATAATTCTAGAAGAAAAAAAACCTCAAATTCAACATCAAATTAGCTGATTGAAACTTAATTTTCTAGGATTCACGTGGTAATAAAGGAAAAAAATAATAATAATATTTTTTTTACGATTTTATCTGGTGACATGAATGATGGATTATAGCTGTGGAATTAATAGCGAGTCCCAACTAATAATAGGATTCATTGTCAATCTAATGACAAAAAATTATAAAGTTGTCAAATAAAGTCACTAAATAAGGTCAATGTAATATTAATTTTTTTATCGTAATCTTAAAAAACTTAAATCAAACATATATTTTGTGAGTAATGTCTAATTCATAGAAAAATAATATTATAAGAGTATCAATGACGAAACAATATAATCTGTCAAATAATCTATGAATTTGGAAGTTTTAGAATTTTTCATTTAATTTAAAAATTAAGAAAATTAGTTATAATATCAATAAAAAAAAGATATATTAGAAAAACTTCAATACGAATACTAAACAATTAATATGCATCTAAAAAAAATTATATTAAATAATTAACATTATTATTAAAAAAAATTTCAATTAAATTTATCGCTTTAAGCCTCAAAACATATTATGCCACCCCTGTGTATATCTTATCTAGTCTATATTTATTGATAAATTTATGGCAAACCAATACAAGCACAGCATTTGACTACTTGATCTCTCGTCTCGTCGACATAACTTTTTTTTTAAAAGAACACAATAGTGAATGAATTGACTAAATCATGTTAAATTTTTTTTTTTATATTAACTATATTTTGAATATAATTAATTTTTTAATACCAAGGATGGAATTACGTCTGGAAAACCTTCTTGGACCCCATGTGAAGTCACTATTCTGTGACTTCATTTTGGAGGGAAAGACGCAGTTATTCTGAGGACTCTATACAGGAATGGCAAGCTGTCAATTGTGTTACTCTAAGGAAACCCAAAATAGAATTAAAAAAAAAGCATTTCAATCATGTTTGGGCACTACACCAGAACATCGCATAATAAACACATCAGAAACACTATAAGAACACACCATTGTGAATCCAAAATACACAAAAGCTGTAAAGCAGTTTCAACTTTTCCATCTTTTCAAATCCCTTCCTACCTTTCTTAGCAACCCAACCCCCCCCCCCCCCCCCGCCCACCAGGTTCCTCTATAGGACCCACATCTCTCTCTCTATACCCATTTGGGAATTAGAACAAAGGGCATGGCCATGGGTTCATCTTCAAACAGCACTGAATGTGTGGGTATGTGAGTTTTCTTTCTCAGTGGGTCAAAATACACTTTGACCACCTCGAGTATCATATTTCTCAAATTACACTTTCAACTATTTTATTGGTTTTACATCGCCTAATGATTAACACTTGTTACAAATTTACTAAAACGTTATTTCATTTTGCCCTCAAACTATGAAATTTTGCTCTATTTTGTCTTGACAAGTTAATAATTTATGTTCAAAAAGAAAATGGACACTTAGGTTCTTAGTAATACGAGATCAATTCAAGTGGTTAAGAGAGAAATATGAAAAATTCAATACAGACAAACTAAAAACGAGTACATAGTTAGGGTGCTCCAAAGTGTAATTAGTCCTTCTCAGAATTTTGTGGTTTATATGTGGAGAATGTGATGCATACAGTTCTTGAAAAGTTATTTGATATGCGTATGGAAAAATTTGCATGCAGGAGTAGATACTGAACCAACCGCCCTCCAAAAGCATGTTATGTTCTTTGATCAGAACAAAGACGGAATTCTTTATCCTTGGGAAACCTATCAAGGTTTTTCTCTCCCCTAAAAGTTTTTTTTTCTATTTTTTTTTTTTTTGTTTTTTCGGTTGAAATGAACTCTATATATATCATGAAAATTTTGATGACGTTTCTAATTGGGTGTTTTTATTTATTGTTTGTTTTGTTTTGGGTTAATCAGGTGGTCGTGCAATTGGATTTGGCATTCTTAGGTCTACCGCGCTCGCCATTTTCGTCCACCTTTTTCTCAGTGGCAAAACTAGACCTGTAATCTCTCTCTCTCTCTCAACCCTAACCTAACTCTAAGTATATAATTTTTAACCTTAACTCTGACCCTAACCTTACCTCGGGTTGGGGAACTCAATCCAAACACTGCCCGAGTTTAATTCGGGCAAGCTCGAGTTGATGATTTCGAATTATTTTACGAGTTTAATTTGAGTAGAGCTCAAAATAGGCTTGCTACTCTAAACCTAATACATATATTACATAATATTCACCTAAATTAACAACCAATAATTTCAACTAAGTTTTTAAATGGAGAAGTTAAGTGAACGAGAGAGACAAAGAAAACGAGAGAGACAGAGAATGATAGAACAAAAATGAAAAACCAGTGCTAATACTATTTTTTTTTTTAATTTGCCGGGTTCGGGTTGAACTCGGATTCACGAGACCTTAACCCGAGCCCAACTCAAATTGAATTCGGATTGGAGTTTCTTGACCCAAGCCCAACCCACCAACCCAAGTATTAAAAACCCTTGCCCAAGCCCTAATGTTTTTAGGTTGGGCTCGGGTTGAAATTTGGTTCCCAACTCAAGTTGCACTCCTACTAGCGATAGACCCATAATTGAAGACAGTTTATAACTTAAAAAAAATTTAATTAAAAAGTTAATCCCAATTAAATAATCAATCAAAATAGTTATAAAAGAAAAGAAAACCTAAAATTGAGAGCTATTAGCATCATAATTAGTTCTCAAAGAAGGCAATTTGAAAGTTCATATGGCCAAATAATCTACAAAAATAACATTCAACGATTAGTAAGAAACACGAAAGTGTAAAAATTTTTCAACCTGTTTAAACAAATTGTTGATGTTTTGCGATGAATTAAACTTCGTAAGACTTATAGTTTTTTTCCACTTGAAATGATGATTTGATGCATAGACTTGTGGAAAGTTTTTATGTTTACAATGTAGGTAACTATAGAATGAAATATTTTGTTTTGTATGCTGCAGGGAAAATTCCCTTCTCTACTCTTCCCAATAGAAATTAAAAACATCCAGAGAGCCAAGCATGGGAGTGACTCTGGTACATATGACACAGAAGGAAGGTATACTTGGTGCACTCAACAAATAATTCAATTATGTGTAATGTATTGGCCCCCTTAAGAAAATCACAACGATTTTGACATAATGGTAAAAATATAAAAAGATTAGACATAAGTCGTAAAAAAAGTCGTCGGATCTAATCGATATAAGCCCTTGTTAGACTTTGAAAAGTCACGAGCTTAAGCATGCCGCTCTGTCTTATTATATAAATTAATTTGTTTGTTATTCTTAGGTTGCGCTAAACTTTGTTATTCTTACATGGATTTTAATTTTACTTTCTTGGAAGGTTTGTTCCATCAAAATTTGAGGAGATTTTCAGCAAGCATGCATGCACCAATTCAGATTATTTAACAGCACAAGAACTAAAGGAAATGCGACAGGCAAACAGGGTTCCCAAGGACTGTTTCGGAAAGTCTGTTATTTTTTTTAATTTCAAAATTGTACAGTTTAATAACGGCTAATTTTCGTTCAAAGCTATTTAGCAAAGTGAAAATTTTGGAATGAACAGGATTCAAAGCTTCTTTGAGTGGAAGCTTTTATATGATATTGGCAAGGACAAGAACGGTTTGCTGCACAAAGATACGATTAGAGGTGTTTACGATGGAAGCTTGTTTGAGAAATTGGCGAAGGAGAAAGCTTCGTCTGGGAAATACGCGTAAAGTCCTTAATTTGCAATAATCGACTCCATTACATTTTGTGCTTATGTTTTATTTTTATATACTTGTATATTAGTTGTGTACTCAGAAGAAACAAAGAAAAGTCTTACCATGACAATACTTTTTTGGTGCAGTGTTACTCCAGCGTACAAAGGGACAACTTAGTACCGTCGTATTGTGTGATTGCAGCTCGCTGGTGTTCTTGACTATAAACTTGCATTTGTATGGATGGGCATTGGTAAAACCTTGTGTAATATTTGTTAATAATTGAAAGATAAATGTACTAGATTGAACAATATTCATTTGTAAACAAATTGGGATTGTCGTCTCATCAGGCAAAATGACTATTCATGTCCTTATGATTTTTTACCCTATAGCTTTGAATGTGAATATGGTATAAAATTCTTGAATGTTTTCGATCAATTTCTTAGCACAATGGTTTAGTAGGAGTTTATAGCACTATGGAGCTGTATTTTATATTAATTATTCTCAAGTTCATTTCTGATTATTGCACCAACTACATCGAGTCTAAATTGTATTTAGAACTGTTAATTAACTTGTCATGTTATATTAGAGTTATGCATTATCAGATCATATCTTGTTTACGTTAATCGTGAATTACAAACCTTAAGAATGTATCTTTGTATCTCTTAACTGATTCAAATAGATATAGGTCTTTCGTAATTTAAATTTTTTTTATTCAACTTTTAGTAAAACCAAATCAAAATCATTTGATTGTAAAAATAATTCAAATAACTATATCAAGAAATAAAAACAAACATATATTTTTCATAGGCAAAATTTTTTTTGTTCTCCAAATTATGTGGTTTGTGTCATTTTGATTCTCAATAGTTCAATTTAGTTCCTCAAGCATTTAATTTGTGCCATTCTGGTTCAATCGAAAACAATAGTTCAAATTGACTAATGAAGATGATTCGGTGCATTTCACATGACCACATTTGAAGGGCATTTTTTGGAAACGTAAGTGTTAAACGGTAAAAATAAATAAATCTGTTGTTCAATGAAAATTTTTGAGTAAGGTTCATAACCCAGGTCCCGAGCACATTCGTTATATTACAAAATTTTACGTATAGCCACGATTAATTTTAGAGTTAGTTAACTAGACCAAAGACATGGGTCTAATTACTATCCCTGAAATGTAGTTATACCATTATACACATCTAAAAAAAAAAATGGACTTGTGTGCTGGAAGTTTAAACAATGACCAGCTACCCCACATGCTAAAAATAAGAAAACAGAAAGGCCCGAGAGATCTTTTACAAAGGTAAAGGGCTGACGATTATAAAAAAGGCAATTCCTTTAGCAAATAAATGTGAAAAACCCACTAACTAAGAATTGGTTACTAATGGAGGAAATGCTAGTTGCTAGCATGTTGAAGGAAAGCCAGCTGCCCCTACGTGCAAACAAAAAATCCTCTATAAATGGTAAAATGGAGTGCACAAATTGGGCATCGTGTGAAGTAGCTTCGCAGCCCACTAAAGTGGCAGTTTCTAGAAAATTTTCTATAAATACCAGGAGGGGAGAGGAGAAAAAGGAGAGATCTGAAGAGGAGAGTTTAGACAGTTCACAAAGCAAAAAAAAAAAAAGAAGGAAGAAGAAAAAAGTTTGAAGAACAAAGTGGTTGTCGAAGGCAAAAAAAAAAAAAATTTGAAGCAATTCTGCAAGTATAAACTCTAATTTCTTTCCCTACTCTTGGATTGAATCTCTTAAATCTTTGATTGTAGTGAATGGGTTCAAAACCACAACAATCTGAAGCAATTGCGGCTATACCGAATCTCTCCGAAGTTGCAGATTATAGGAGTTTTTAACTACTTCGAAGCATTGCATTGCAACTACCACCAAGTGTTTCTGAGAGTGGCAGTAGAGTTCTCTTCAAATGAAAGACCAAAGGAGTTCATAATTCCTCCAGATTTTGCTGCAATACCCAAGAAAAACATCCACATATTGGAGTATTTGGCTCCTTGGAGACCATGTTGTCGCTCAATAAGAGTTTTCGACTCTTTCGGAACCATTGCGCCAACGCGAAAATGCTTGTTTTCTGTCCACTTTAGCATTGCTCATTGGGCGTCTTCCAATTCCTCCGTTGCGGTGTATAGACAAAAGTGTTTCAGAATCAGCAAGAGTCTTGCAGCACTCTTTTAATTCCGATGCCTTCTGTCGAAGACGACCATTTCCTTTAAATGGTGTTTCCAACTCCCCTCTCAAGAGTTTTTAGACTCTTTTAGTGGAGTTTCCATTTCCATTCAAAGGAGTCTTATGAAAGAGTTTCTAACTCTTGAAAATAAATTTGGAGTCTTTGACTCCTTAAGAAAAATTAAGGGCCAAATCGGAAGAGCGTGCAAAATTCTGCTACATTAAATTTCCCAAAAATTGTCAAAAAGAGTCTTGGGACTATATTTTAATTTTAATTTTGATGCCTTTCGCCGAAGTCTACCAGTTCTTTTGAAAGGAGGTTTCCAACTCCTATTTTGGTTCTGGTTTTGCTAATACCATAGGCAAGAGTTTCTAACTCTTAAAGAACGAATATGGAGTCTTTGACTCCGTAACAAACTGTCTGAAGTTTATCTACTAGTTTTATAAAAATTTTAATCTTCGACTTTAGCGGAGTTTTAAACTCCCTCTCACCTCCCCATTTGGTTTGTTCCGAACTTTCTCTAACGCTCACTGCTAAAATACTTCTTTTCTGCTCGGTTTAGTACCTCCCAGCTGCTTTATGATCTAAAGATCGTGCACTTGAAGTGTGTAAGAAAAAGAAAGAAATGGCTATACAAAAAGGAGTTGCAAGAAAACAGATTTTCTACTGGGGTAGTGAGAGCCTTCGGCCCATTTTCGGCAAAAGTCAAGAGTCTTAGACTCTGGACAAGTATCTTGGAGTTTTTAACTCCTATCATATTGCATAACAACACAAAGCCTCAGGGCCTCCAAAATTGCATGAAAATCGAAACAAAAAGTCTTTGACTTTTTTTTGGGTTTTAAACTCCTACAAATTAAATGGCACAAATATTAAATAAAAGAGTTAGTTTCTAACTCTTTACTAATTTTTAGATTTTTAAACTCACTCAATGATGCTTATGAAAAAGTCTTGAACCCTTAATAAATTTTTGGAGTTTCTAACTCTACCAATTTTTAGAGTTTTAAACTCATGTTTATGAAAAGAGTCTTGGACTCTTAATAAATTTTTTAAGTTTCTAACTCTTTGATGTATATGAAGAGAGCTGTGAATTCTTAATAACTTTTTGGAATTTCTAACT
>CAUOFW020002027.1:0-60173 GCA_963454935.2 Ilex paraguariensis
CTTTTCTAAACCACAGGGATGATTGTCCTCTCGACTGGTTCTCCTCTTTCTGTTGCGGAGTCATCCCTTGGGTCAAGAACCTCAACCTGCAATGCTTCTTGGGCTTCCAGCCTTCATAGAGGATACATAGCACTCTCTGGCTGTTTTTTGGTCCCCTTTGACTCTCCGACACCATTTGAGGTTGGAAACTGGAGACGAGATGGTAGTAGTAGGCACACTCTCAATGTGTTAAGAGCTGGCTTCCCTAATATGATGTTGTAGACTGACGGGCACTACTATTACCAGAAGTTGACATGACTGTGGAGCCTCGGGTGTTATTTCGGTGGTGACGGGAAGTGTGATGGATCCAAGGGGATACACTTGTTTCCCCTGAGATCCAATGAGGGGTGACCTGATTGGTTGTAGCCTCTCCTCTGCCAGGTTGAGCTTGTCATAGGCCTCTGTAAACAGGATATCGTCCGCAGAGCTGCCACTATCCTCCAGGATCCTGCACATGAAAATTGTCCACCGTCATGGTGAGCACCAAGGGGTCGTCATGGGGGTGTTGGATTTCCTCCAGGTCCTTGTCTGAAAAAGATATGACCACGTCGCCTTCCTGCTTCGGCACCTTAGATGGGCGCATCTCGTAGACATGTCTTGCCTTCCTGGCACGAGCCTTCATCGCGAAAGTGATTCTCCCCCACGTGCTAGTCCCCTGAGATGGTGTGGATTTCCCCACTGGCTGCTGATCTTCCTGGTTGTGAGGTTGTGGTGCTCGTTCCCTTCCAGCAACGTACTGGCGTAAGTGACCACGCTGGATGAGCCCCTCAATTTGCCTCTTGAGGTCGTAGCAATCGTCGGTGTCATGCCCGTGGTCACGATGGAAGCAACAATACTTGTTAGGATTTCTGCGATTTGAAGGAGACTTCATTTTTCCAAGCCACTTTATCGCGAGGTCATCCTGGATCTGGAATAGGATGTGTTCCACGGAAGCATTGAGGGGAGTGAAGGGTTGACGGTTCCTCTGAGGAGCAGGACCTAGCCGTCCTTGACAGGGACTTTCTCTGTCCTGCCATGTTTAGTTGCTGGTCCCCTTCTTATCATCCCTCTCCCTTTCCTTCCTTTTATCCCCTACTCTGGAAGACTCACCCCGCCTGGCCTTGTGATGTCTTCTGCGTTTATGTACTTTTGGGCCTTGGCTAGCAGCTCTGGCATGATTTTCGGTGGACGCTTCAGAACTGAGAAAAGGAAGCTTGATGAACGGAGGCCACCCAAGAAGGCGGTCATCGTCACCTTGTCGTCGGGTTCATCAACTTGGAGTACCTCCTCGTTAAAACGAGTGAGGTAACTCCTCAGGCTCTCCTCGCGGTCCTGTTTTTATACTAAGCAGGTGCGTAACTGGCTTCTGGTGGCGACGCCCTCCAATGAAGTGTGAAACGAATGATCTGCTAAGCTCGGCGAAAGAGGCAATAGAGGCGGGGGGAGCTTAGCAAACCACTGTCAGGCAGACCCCTTTAACGTGGTTGGGAATGCCCTGCACATGATTTTGTCTGGTACGTTGTGCAATTGCATCAAGGTCTTGTAAGTGTCGAGGTGGTCCAGTGGATCCTTTGTTCCATCAAAGGTCTCCACAGATGACATTTTGAACTTCTGAGGGAGGGGGTAGTTTGCTACATCAGGTTTGAAAGGCGTATCAGTACGCCTTACCAGGTGGTCAACAGTCTTGGGTCCCTGTGCCTTCATGGCGTTGAAGACATCACCGAGTTGATTCTGTACCTCTTTTATCTTTTCGTCCCAATGATTGGGGACTCCTCTGGAATGATCATGAAAGTGGCTTCCATGCTCCATGCTTTAGTTTTCACCCTCATCCTCCTGGAGATAAAGGTCCTCTCCCTGGGAAGCAAGGGGAGGGGGAGGTGGAGCTCCCTCATGTTGGGCTTCCCGAAGTGGGGTGCCCAATGGGGTGCCCGGGCGTGGAGCAACAGGGCGTGGTACTCCTTGATGTCCAGGACGTGGAGCTCCCTGGGGTGCTCTATGTTGTGCACCTCCGTGGGGCCCTTCATGTTGTGCATCTCCGTGTGGTGCTCCACGTTGTGCACCTCCGTGTGGTGCTCCACCTTGGTGTCCTCCATGCTGTGCACCTCCGTGTGGTGCTCCTCCTTGTCCAGCAAGTTTGAGTTGCAGTAACTGTTGGTTTTGAGCAACCAGTTGCTGCATGGTCTCCAATATTTGCTAGGGATTCGGGGCTAGAGTATCCGGAACAGGGTTGATAGGCGGGGAGCAACCTCCTCCTCTTGTGGAGGATTGTCTTCATGTTGGTTCATGGATCGAGTAGTGATCGCCATTAGTTAATGGATGTAATGTTCAGGAGTGAGAATTTTGTCAAATTTCTCACAGACGGCGCCAAACTGATGATGCACAAAAATGATTTTGCACACCACCTGTCAAGTGTAGGTAATAAATGCAGTGAAATCAATGAAAAAATTAAAGAAGACACGATTTATAGTGGTTCGGTCAATTCGACCTACGTCCACTCTTCAATGGCTTCAGTTGCCGGGTATTTTATTAATTCAGAGGTATGGAGAATAGAGATACAAGTTTTGAGAGAATGGAGAATCAAAGAATGAGTGGTCTCCGGTCGTCGGTCTGTCCTCTGTAAGTGTTGGTGGGGCGTGACCTCCTCCAGATTGGGGCTACTTTATAGCAACTAAGAGATCATTCTTGTGGAGATCATGACTTATCCTCAAGGCTACTTTATCGCAGCTAAGAGATCATTCTGGTGGAGTTCATGACCTATCCTCAACGGAAGGAGGAGGTTGGAGAGCTCTTCATGAAATGTGGTCAAAGCTTGGACCGTTTCCTTCGGTGGTGCAGATAAGCTTCTCATACTCTCCTCTTGATGACGTGCTAAGTAAAAGTTTAACCGGTCTTGGACTGTCTTGGGCTTGGTAGATTCAAAATGAGGTTGGGCTCCTCAACTAGAGTTGGACTTTAACACATAAATTGAACTATTTGGGCTTAACCCATCAAATATAGTTCCTTACAAGTAGTGATTCGTGCATGATCATAACCTATTGAATACTCCGTGATTTGTCTTCAACAAATTGCATTACAGCTATAACATTCAGAAGAATATTAGTTTCTTCTTAGATATTTGTGAGATGAGGATACAGACAATGTACTGTGTGTTGCTTTGAAATCTGAATAATCACCTTCTCTAGAGCATAAGAAGACGACAAACAAAGAAAGGAATCACCCAAATTAACGCCGTTTCGATTGACGTGAGCCACGACATTACCTAGTTGGAGTATAGAATAGAATAAAGAAAAAAAACATAAACAAGTCCATGAGTAAATGAGTACATTTTTTTTTTTTTTTGAACAAAGGAGTAAATGGGTGCAATAATTCTCATGAGTAAATAAATGCCAACAAGGACAAAATCGACATAAAGAAGTCCAGTGGTTGAGGACTCAAAAATGGGTAGTTCATCGCTATCAATGAGAACACATTTGACAGCAACATTTTCTCACTGCTGCCAAGCTTCCATTCATTGTTGAGGACGACTAAGAAACTGTAAAAATTTAAATTACGTAGTCTTCTCCAACGTTCCTAATCAAACCTGACCCATTATCAGATAATTACGAATAACCACACTCAATGAGTCTTCAGTCAGGCCAAATAAGATTGGTGTTAGGTTATATTTGGACCACATCTCGAGTTAAAATTCCAATGATTACTGCAAAAAGTTGAGAAATTGTAATAAGCAGAAGGTTGACTCCTCTGCCCATCCTTGCTTTATCTGCCATCGTTGTGTAGATGTCCTTTCTCTCAGCTCAGGAAATGAAGGTGACACCTACCAGAGACAGAAGAATAAAAGAATTAACCAATACTCTTTTTTTTTTCTATCTCTCTCCATAATTTCCTTCGGGTACTGAAACTGGAGCCATTAATAATAGACAGAAAGAAAGGTGGAAGAGTCCCAGGTACTCTGTTTAGGGTTTGACTCCTCTCCAATTACAAAATAATTGAAGTATACACCGTCCAGTGACCGTCTTCATTACATATGTTTGGGGACCCATATCTGCTACATCGACAACAAGTCATGTGCCCCAATCAGTTCTTCTTTGTGAGTAAATATTGAATACAACGGTGAATGCTAACGTGGTATCACCAATTAATAATAAAAAAATAATGTTATTGAGCTGGAGACTCCATCAAACATAAAAACTTATTATTGATACAGTGGTTTCAATAAAGATACATTATTGGTTCAACAAATTGAGTGGTTCCATCACAAATTACGCAAAATCTCAGGTACCCTTTTGTAATTCGGATATGAAGAAAAATAGGGAGCAACAATGAAAGAAATTTGCATTTAAGCCATTGGCATGACGGACCGCCTTCGTGGAGCTCTCAATAAAACATGGAGTGTGCATTAACATTTTTAGATTTTGTCCAAAACTTAGGTGAGAGACTTGGTCTCACTTCGACTCTTCATAAAATTGCCTGAAACAATTTTCGCCCGTTAACTTAATTCAACTCAACAAAATTGTAAACAAGTTGCACTAAATGTGGGCATAGTATCCGAACTGAATTTACACTAAATGTGAACATTTTAAACAAGTTATGCATAATAAATCCCCATCACCCTTTCATGGGGGATCACAAACTGGACTTTTCCGGCCAGGATTTTTTTGTTCGATGGCGCTTTATTTATGTACAAAGGAATACATACAAATTTTGAATATAGTTTATTCGGTGGTGTTTCTCAACTCTTCTGAATGTTTTTTTTTTTGCCTATGTATATACATTCATGTTGGACAGGTCTGCCATTTGGCTGCAATTCATGGTGATTAATGCCTTTGTTGTCAGAGCTTGACGAGGGGTTACTCCATGGTACAAAAACATGAATTTAAACTAGCAATTTTTTTTTAATTATTATGACAAATTTTTGTTTAGTTAGTTATTGCTCGAATTCAAACCGGCTTAAATATTCTAATACAAGGGCAGCAGAAAGAATGTGCATCATCAGATTATTTCTGCTTGGCGATTTCTGATAAATACAATCAATACATGTTCAAATGATTATAGTAGATAACCCGACATTGTTGCTTCCTATTAGCTAACTGCCTGAATGGACTGGAACTGTATTTTTAATTAGTATGATTTTGAGAACCATGTGATGTCATGAAGAAGGATGAACAATTAGGCTTAAGATTGATCGAAATAAAGAAAGCTTTGGGTTGGGGGGAGAGAGAGAGAGAGAGAGAGAAAGTTATGGCTGTAGATTATCTTTGAATGATGAGGCATCTTTTAGCACAAGATTCCTTATAACTTGGCAAAGAACTTTTCCAAGCAATGAGTCATTACACTTGGTAGGTAGTTATTTTTTTGACATAAATCTTTAGATTTTCATTAAAATAAAAATTAACTTTTAGCGTATTCTTTTAGTTTTTTAGTGAAAATTTAGTTAATTTCACTCTTCTAGTTTTGGGGAAAATTCTCGCACTCCATTTTCTTGGAGAATTGAATGGAGTTTTTTCATATTTCAACCAAAAAATCTAATAATTTTAAACCATTAGTCTATAGCCAAAAAGGAAAACGCACAAAGTAGCGAAAGCGAAAGAAAAAAAAGTTACTTACACACTAGAGTTACAAAAAAGGGGTGATGTGAGAATTCAAGCCTAAAAGAATCAATACTTGACAACGATGATATATGTATTGTCCCTTCGACTTCTTAATTGAGAGAATCAATGGTGGTGAAGTAGTCCAGGCCTCGTAGTCGAGTCTTGACAAGACAGACAACACTAAGCTTAACCTTTTGTTAATCTAAAACGAACACAAATATGGCCCATGATCCGGCCCATTATTTTGCCATGCAAATATAATCGTATTACCCACCAAGCAACAATAAGGTCCAGAAATGACTCTCTAGCCCAAAGATTTCAATTACATGGCAAATTCGACTTTCGGTCCATCAAAATTTCAAAAATATTCTCTCCCCTTTTGAGATGAAAACTTTTGGAATAAAACAAGAAACAAAACGTAAATTTGTGCAACATAAACTTGAATTTAATTAAAATGTGTGGAGTGGACCACTGTTGATTATATATATGTAAAATTTATATAGTATGAGTCCAAACAGGCTTACTAAATAAATAATGATCTTGGTTTTTTAGCTTTATCTATTTTATTCTTTTTCCCAAAAAAAATTGTCGGACTTTTTATGGGCCTAATGCCAGTGTTGCAATTATCATGACCAAAACATAAGAAGCCCAACCCATCAGAGTAAAGCTACAATGAGGGCACTCTCATTCACCATACTGTAAACTCTCATCTACAAATCGCAGTTTTGTATACTTCTGCACGAACTCTTGCTTACATAAGCCCCCCATCTCTCTCTCTCTCCGTTCGGATCTCTATAGCTTTTGCGATTCACAGAGAAAAACTGGGGGGAAAATATGACGATGTTTCACTTCTTAAACTGTGCAATTCTAACGTTCGCTCCCCACGCAGTATACTACTCTGCCACGCCATTGTAAATCTTTTTTTCCCTCTTCTTCATCTGTTTCTCCATGGATACCTTAATCTTTACAATGATTTTCGATTCTTATTTATTTAATTGTTTTTTTTTTTTGAATCTAATGCAAATTCGCATAGTTGTGGTAGCAAATAACTGTATAATTGCAGTAGAGATCAATTATCGGAATCGGTGGTGCTTTTCGAGTTCTTTAATTATGGTCATTATTATTCATAACCACTAGTGAATTATATTATTCTAGCTAGATCAAATTGACTAGCCTAGATGGGGATGGGAGCCGCCAAGTGGCTTGTGAGATCCAATTTAGGTCCTAGGCCTTTTCTACCACATACCCACATCGCTAGTCTCACCTCGATGTACCGAATTTCAAATTTGGAAGTTGCTTTCTAACTATAAGATCATTTTATACCGAACTAATTATGACACTCTGATTAACAGTATGCTATGGTGAAGAAAACTTTGTAATACAGTTTTTCTCAGTTTTATTAGCTGTATATGGTGGTGTTTTAAAGTTACATGGGTGTTTATTTATATGTATTAGTTTCTATATATACACTCATGTCTACTTTATCTGCTTTGTGTTGTGGAATTACTGCCTTGGAGTTTATCTCTCACCTACTATTGAGTTTTTCTCTTGTTACTAATTCACCCTTCAAACTAACAATGTCCAATTGTTTCAACATTTGAGTGTGTCCAACTAGTATCAGATTGAATTATTGGTTCCTCGTGAATAGTATAGTTGTGGGTAAATCCCTTTCTGTATTATATTGTTCATCTTAAACAAAACTATTTTTAATTACATTTGTCCTTTTTGGCACAATTAGTATTTTAGGTCTCTATTATTTCGTAAAACGTCCTTCATATTAATAATCAGCATAGGAAGTGTCTAATGGGAATTAGTATTTGTGTGCAGATCCGAATATGATACACTTGGGACTTCCATTAAAGCTGCTCTCGTTTATCTTGGAACAACGTTAGTCAAGGTTGGTCATTTTGGCCAGACACTCCGGTGTCATGACTTTACATTCGACTTTATTTACTTTAGCTCCTGTTTAAAATTTTGTCTTCTGCACCACGCTCCATTTCCCTCTCTAACGCTACATGTTATTTGTTCCTTTTATGGGGCAGCTTGTTTGTCTGGCAACATTTCTTAAAGAATCTGAAAGTGACAGCTTTGATCCATATCAGGTAGTTTCAGTATTTTTGTTTGCAGGCTTATATCTTTTACCTTTTATAGTATTACAAATCTACAATCTTTCATATTGTGAACAGGGATGTTCAGATATTACATGGATTAGACATGTATGTTTTTATGTTTCTCTTTGTAGAATTGGTTGTAAATATCTTCAACCTTGAACGAATGAAGGTTCAGCATATTTCACCACTTGAATGTCCAGCTTGGGCTTTGGGAACAAACATTCAAAACCTAAGCCTTTTGTGCAGAAGGATGGTCATTAATCTGTTCTATCCCACATAAAATGTGTACTTGATTCAATCCTGTTCAACTCTTATTATTTGACTGAAAATCACTGGCAATTATGAGAGGACTATTTTTTTTTCAGACGCCTTTTTTCTTCAAGTTTGATGTTTGGGTACTTTAATATATCTGGGAGACATACATGGTTTACAAAACTTATGAGTAGATGGCCCTTATGACATGGTTGTCAAATTGCGTATCGAAAGGTATATCGTTTTTCAAAAATAGTGTATTGTATCGTGTATCATAAAGTACGGTCCAATTTTAAATAAATAATAAAAAAATATATATACCTTTGAAAAAAAATCATAGACACATAAAAATATAGTATTGCATTAATACTCCACCACTATTCAAGTCACAAACATAGTTCACTAATTCAAACTTCTAACACCCAAGGGACAAGGCTTGACTGGCTGCTGCTTTGATGGCTTCTCAAGTTTTGTTGGCTTCGTTGATAAAGAACAGAGAGAAAAGAGAGAGTGGACTTTGTCGAGAGGAACAGGGATTCGTCGATGAAGAGCAGAGAGAAGAGAGAGAGTGGGCTTGTTCTTTACAGGTGGGCTTTGTTGTCGTGAAGAACGGAGAAAAGAGAGAGAATGGGGGAGCTGTTTGTGTTTTGTCATCGTGAAGAACAGACAAAAGAGATCGGAGAATAAAGAGAAAAGAGGGGAAAAAAAATTTTGTAAACCCTAGCCACTGAAATGTTAAAAGAAATTCACTTCAACAAAAAATGACGTCATTCCAGTCAAAATAAAATATTTAAACAGAAACTGTGCGTATCGCACTGATACATATCGTATCGTAAAAATGTATCGTGCATCGGACGATACTATGTAAAAACAGTACAAAATTACGATTTGTATCGTTTTACCTCTGTATCATGACGTATCGTATGATACTAATAATTGTGTCTTATAGAACTAAATAATGTTGAAGGATAAGTATGACGTGCATATATCTTGCAATTTTGGAGTTTGCTTTTGCTGCAGGTTGCGTTGTACGAATGAATATTAGCAACTTCTTTAACAAAAGAATAAAACTTGAAGGGATAGAGAACATTTGAGATAACATGTTCATGTATGACAGTTGAATGGTGTTACCGGATGTGACATGCTCTTATTTATCTTTTAAACATCCTGTTTTGCTTTTCTACCCGGGCTGCAATCATAATTACGACATGCTTGTAGTTAAATTCCTAAACATAAAGTCTGAAACGAGTATAAAGTTAAGGGAAAATATGATATTTTAATATACAAGTTTTTCTTGGATTCAAAAAAACAATGAACTTCTTGGCTCTTGGTTAAAAAGCTGATTTCTAGGGCAAAATAGTGATGGTTTGGTGATACTTTCCATTAAAGATAAATTGACTCTTAATTGTTCTTTTCTCAGGAACTGTTGAAAGCTTTAATTGGCTTTATAGATGTTGCCGGCCTTTACTTTGCCCTGACCCAGTTGACTCACAGGAATATCTCTCAAAATCACAAGTTCCAAGCCGTTGGACTTGGTGAGTAGAACTTGATCTCCCATCTCATGAATTCAGCTGCTTTCTTTTCATTTTCTGGGAAAAAAATTCTACTTATCTATAGCCTCTAGTTGAAACTTGGAGTTTTGTTGTGTTTTCTTTTCCTCTAATATATGTGCTGAAGCCTGAATGGATCTCAAGTTGACTCTGCATAATCCACTTTACATCTATTTTGTCTACTTATGAATCAACATAATGTTTGTCTTTTTTTAATTCATTGGTATGTTGCATAGAAATTAGTGCCGTATTAAAAAATCATATAAACAAGTTAGGATGGGCAGAAGTGCGTTCATAGCAAAGAAGAAAAACAGAAATGGAGAAGGTTATTGCCAGGTCTCATGTTTATGTTACCCATGAAGATTGGAATATTGTGTGATGGTTATGGCCAACTTAATCTAGTACCTGATATCAATATTTTGTGATACATGTTTTGCTTTCTAGTTGGCAAATAGTTCTTATAATAATTATACTTTATCTCATGTCTCATAGAAAGACAGCAGCATATCTTAGTTTTTTTGCATATAGATAATAGGATCAATACCTACTCAATCAAGTAGTGTTTTATTTAAGTTGTGCTCTTGATGCCTGAAGTATGTTCGGTTAATAGTGAAATTAGAGTTGGTAATGTTATAATGGAATGCTTCCACTCAAGATATTCATCTTTTTGAGCACTATAGCACAATTCTTCTTTATTGACAGGATGGGCTTTTGCCGATTCTGTGTTGCATAGACTGGCACCCCTTTGGGTGGGTGCTAGAGGACTAGAATTTACTTGGGATTACATTCTGCAAGGCGTTGAAGCAAATGCAAATCTGGTACCATTAATTCCTTTCATGATTAATTTCTTCCCTTTTTTCTTTCTGAGTGAGGCAAGATGCCAATTGCACAAGGAAGTCTGAAAACATGAATGACTTATTCCATCACATTGAGATTCAAATAGAAATATAAAGAGAATCTGTTTGCCACTCTCTTGTTATTTTTATCTCATGTTTATAAACTTCTATTGTTTCATATTTAGCTTAATTCTCCCCCTCAATTCAGGTGTTGAGTATTTCCCTTGCTGCATTGGGATCTTTGATTTGGCTCCGGAAAAACAAACCCAAGGCTTTGGTTCCTATTATTTATGCATGTGCAGCAATAGTGGCAACGATGCCATCAATCACAAGGTCTGTTTTCCCATCATGCAATATCATTTGTAATAAATTGAAATACGTAAATTACTGTTACACAGAGACATTGGCATTGTCATGCCAATCGCCAATATAATGTGCTATACATCTGGTACTCAACTGACTAATTGATAACATATGACATTAAAAAAAGAACATAAAACCAGACTTTTTCAGTCCCTCAGACACTGACACTCCTAGTCGATTAGTTCCTTTCCCAATTTTTACCATACATAACAAGTGCAATATGTCTTCCTCATGTGTTAAGCATTTCATACTTTTTGGTTTAGAGTAGGATTCCCAAAGATGGATTATAACTAGATAAATTGTACATCTTGAACCAAATAAACTCTCTCTCAGATTTTGTGGTTATATGCTCTGGTTTGTTCAATCTTCTTTATATTGCTTAATCGTTGTTCTTGCAGCTACCTGAGGCGAGGACTGGGATGGCACTTTCCGAAGGTGGTAAGTTTTGAATTGTTCACCTCGTTGGTGATGGCTTTTATTAGCTGCCAGCTATTTGCCGCATGTCAGAGACCATCTAATTGAGGAAGCCCTGGACCACCCTCAATAATGGAGATTAAATCAAAAAGATGTTGTTAACAAACGGCTTAATTCTTGTCTGGATATCAAGTCTTGGTTACGGGTATGTCCTGAGGCAACTGTTTGTATTATTCACCAGAGTCTACTTTCGATCCATAAACTGTTAACATCCATGATATGATACGCCCTTCTCTGCTGTGGAACTCCAGCAAAATTTTGTGCTATTAAGGAGATTAGTTTGAGGTAAGGTTCTATTCATGTCAACCCGTGTGTACCTTTATCATGAATTACTGCAGTATTTCCTAGTGATGGGAATCTCTTCACTATTTCCTATTTCCTATTTCCTATTTCCTAGTAATGGGAAGGAAGGCATCAACGCCACCCCACCCTCTCCTTTTCTTTTCTTTTTGCTATTGGAAAAAAGGCGAGAATAAAAGAGAGTGTCAGAGACCATCTCGAGAATTATGAGCTCCTGAACGCACTCATAGTTTCTCTTGAGAATAAATTTAACTAAATTAAGTTAATTATCGAGTTTTAATGTGAATTCAAAGTCTCAAACTTTTGATCTTAATTTAATTGATACTTTATTGAATCACTCCATTCGGTGGTTCCGGCTTTCTCCTTCTTTCCAAACACCAAAAAATAAGTGGACGAAAAAGACATGGCTATTGGATCGTATGGGATGTGGATCCTGTCAATTTCAATTGCTATCAACTTCGGTCAAAAATCAATAAATCGTGATTTTTCTTCTTGAGGTGGGGTGACACAGCTAGGATCCCTATTGTGGTAGAATGATCCATAGACTCCTCCTGTTGCACCTAAATAAGACTTGCAGCTACTAGTAGGCTACCTAATGGCCGCCGCAGCTACTAGTATATTATGAATGTCTTTTCTGGAGGCTGAACAGGTTACGATGTCTAAAGTGGCAGGCTTTAGGCCAATAAATTTAGGAGTTGACAATGGTTCTAAATTTTTTTTTTTTTTTTTTTTGGGCATCATATCTTCATTTATTGTATTTGTGATTATTTATATTTTATTTATAACTATTTTTATTATTATTGTAATATCTAAAAATAATAATAATAAATACATTCACAATAGTGATAATCACTCAGAAATGTAATAAATTACCCACAATAGTTATAATTTTTGTTGTATTAAAGAAAAGTGAAAAAAATAGATATTATAAATGTGATAAAAATACTCAAAGTTGTGATAAAAATATCTATAAAAATAATAAATTAATTACAAAAATATTAAATTTTGATCGTAAAATGATTCACAAAAATTATAAAAATATCATTTAAAATAATAAATTTTTTAGGGTTGGTATTAAAAAAATTTTTGGCAGCACCAAGAGGGGAATATTACCGTACCGCTTATTCACTTTTCGGCATCATTTTGAAAAGTGAATAACTTTAAAAAAAAAATTATAAATTTTATACTAAAAATTAATGAGTTTTACTCGAAATGATAAGTAAACTTAAAAAGTATATGAACCTCAAAAATTGATAAAATTTTGCACTTTGTACAATTGAAAAATTTTAAGATTTTTGTTTTGTATATTTCAAAATCAAATTTTTTATATTACATTTTTAATATATTATAATTATTATAATATAACTCTTCTATTATTTTTTATTATTTTTTTCGTCAAAAGTCAACCTATTGATATTAATAAAAAAACTAATAAAAAACTAACAAAATTGTGATATTACAATATTTTTAATATAATGATGATGCAATATAAAAAATTTAATTTTTAAAAATATAGAATTAAAATAATAAAATTTTTCGGAGTACAAAATAAAATTGATCCCTTGCTTTAATACATTCCAACACCCGAATAACATGGAGGTTTTGAAAGATCATTTATGGATAAAGTTGCCTATCATTTAACTTTTCATATTCCACCTTCGACGAGTCAACTATAGACGATTAGCTTTGTGCATTAAGTCTACCTATTTTAATTTGATATATAAAAATTAAATATTCCATGCAAAGCCCCATCTCGTAGTTGCCACGTGTCCATATTCTGAAAAATTGGGGAGGATATAGCCTTGTACATTGCCTTTCCTCCAGATACAACATGCCAAGAGAGCACGGATAACCAAAAACCCTGTCTTTTGTGCCATGGTCTATTAAGTAGTTAGGCACGAGGCATGACTTAGACTAAAAAAAAAAAAAAAGGTATCAATCAATTCTCAAACCCCATTCAAATCCTTGATACACTACACAACGAAGACAAAAGGCAGAAGAGTAGAAACAAAAGAATCAGATTATAGTTTTCTTTTTGGTAGATATGTTTGATTGGCGGTGACCATCCATCTGACAGAGATTTCTCCACACGAGAGATGGACAAAGTCAAAAAAACCAGCAGCCTAACCTTCATTATCAGACAAAAATGAAGTCAAAATACTCTCTTCCACACAGCAACAATTTCTATTTCTATTTCTAGGGACCGTCATTACTTGTTTAGAAAATATTAAATATACACAGCCTTATCACTACAGCCTCTACCCAAATCTACCCATACCATCAAAATCCAAGAAAATAGCCCCTCATAAAAAAATTTAAGCGGACATAATTTAAATATTTATATATACCTCTTCCTCTGATACCATTTAAATCTCTAACTTGTCTAAAAACTCAAGTTGTTATAGAGGTTGACACAGCATGAAAGAGGAGGATTTTCCCTCTACCGCTTTCCTAGTAATTATCTAATTTAGATTCCATGGAGGCATAACACACTGCAAAATGTAGGATATGATATGGATTATAGATGAAATGCACCAAGTCGTACAATTTGTACCTTATACTAAGCATGATATTATAGAAGAAACTTATTTTTATGTTCCCAAAAAAAAAACATCCTTTACTGATATCCATCTCGGAACGAAAATATGTATCAAACTAAGAATAGGATTTAAAGAATACATTGAAAAAAAACTGCCACGAGAATAAACAAATTGCAAATTCTTATGCAAGCAAAAAAAAAATCCCCTAAAGAAGAGTAAAAAGAACAGACCTAACAAAACCATACCTTTCCACCATCTTCACCTTGCTTCAGCATTTGCAACAAAATCTGAGTCCTAATATATATCAAATTGGGCATTACTCAAGCAGGTTTTTGTTGAAGGAACAGCAGAAGGTAGCAGTAAGGTCTGACCTCATTAAAATGCTGGCAACAGTTCATACAAAATCTCTAATTATGTTTTTTCCAAATCCTCTGGGACTGTGGATAATCTGTCTTCTTCAGTGAATGACGGGTTCAGAAACTTAGCCAGAAATGCCCACAACTTGTAAACATCTTCAAAGTTGGTAAGAAACCCCAGCGAGGCTGTAACAACCTCAACTCGAAAGAACACATTTTTACTGTCCTGGCGACTGTTGGTCATTGGCTTGCATAATGCTGTATTTTCCACACTTAGTGCACCGTGATGCTGTTGTTTTGGGCTGTCTACTACCCGTATGTGACTAAGGATACCAATGCCAAGAGAAATACCGTTTTTCTCAGCCAACTTCTGAACAACTTCAGGGTGTATTAACCCTCCTTTACCACTTTCTCTCAAGTTAAAAGCTACTGTTGCACCTCTTTCATATTTGATCTTAGGACCATATATTTGCACAAGAGGCATTCCCATACCTTCATCAGAACCAGGGAACCGAAGCTGGAGTAACGAGGTAACAAGCCAATTGGTCAGATACCTCAATCTAAGTGTTGTTCTGTTAAGACCCAACATGTTAACATGGTCAAGATGTCGGCAAATGATCTCAGGCTCCCTCCTACCCCACTCTTGCCCCTCACCATACTCTCCGTCACCTCCAGTCTCCTCATCACCAAGGCCAGACACAAATACTTCTCCAGGTTCGAAGGAGTGTCCTGAACTTCCTTTTTGGTTTTCATCCAAACTAAAAGATACCCTACGACCCATGCTTCCAACTTGATCGCTGTCCTCCAAACCAAAAAATCTACCACCACCATATCCAGTCCCTTCTCTCCTTCCCAAGAGTCTAAACTCACGTTCAGTCTCTCTCCTAATGGCACTTTCTTTTCTGTCTTGGCCAATTGCAGATGTTGAAGCATCCTCAGGATTAGCATTCCGAAAGCTGGAACCCTGGTTCGACTGTCTGAAACCATTTGTAGTGGAACCCAACTTGGAATCTGCCCGCATCGATTCTTCTTTAATTTCAGTTTCTTCTTGAATCTCTTCGGAACTTCGGAGATCTGTATGTCTTTCATGATTTTTCGGAGCTGGGTCCGTTTCTGAGAACTGTTCTTCAGGTATCCCTTTCACACGGCCCAGCTCCCGTGACACTGACAATACAGCTGCATCAAAAGATAACACAGGATCTTCAGGCAGTTTGAGGTTTACCCTTTGGTCATCATACAATGGGCTCTTACAAATTTTGGATGATAGATTTGGTGATTGTCGTCTATTGCTTCTCCCGCCAGAAAACCCTGAGGGCTGCAATGGTGAGCCTGATTTCTGGGTGCCCAATTGACCATAGTTATCAGATACATACGGACTCTGACCCAAATCAATCCAGTATGAGTTGTCCGACGACTCATCTTCGCTGAAAATTGGACTTTTCATCATTTCCCCAACTGAAAAGCTATCAGCTTCCTCAAAGATGGTGCTTGCGCCATCCCTGTCTGAGCTGTTATCTTGGTCCATATCCGTCTCAAATACTTCCCTGACCTGCGAAGAAGTGTACACACCAGAAAATGCTGGCAACTGCAGTCCTCCAGGTTTCTCAGGTATCAATTCGTCATTACCGTTGACTCCTTTATCCTCCATTCCTACAAGCTCATCCAAACCATCCAAGGAATCACTCAGGTATTGGGGAAAATCAGGGACAATCCTCACCATTCCAGAGCCAGTACGCCCGCACTGGTTTTGCAGGGTTCCCATTACAGATTTCTTGATCAAGAGGCATCCAAACCCACTGGGATCATAGCCAAATACCTTGTAAAATGATGTAATAATAAAATCTGGCCTGAAGAGGGACAAGCCTAGTGAATCCATGTCCTTGGGACCCAATGACCCAGCATCAAGCAATACATGCCAGTTGTTTTGCTGTGCAAGTGCCATCCACTGGTAAGAATACTTAGCTCCTGAAACTCTAGACTGAACAGGGAACACAAAAAGCCCAACTGCAGAATCTTTCTTCCTCCTTTTCTTGATTGACAGTTGCTTTCTCAGCTCCCTAGAGCAGAGTTTCAAGGTTGGCCATTTAAACCAGGCACTATGAACCTTTGCACCTTTCTCTTTGGCACACTGAGCCATCCAACTCACAGACTGGCTCTCATGATCAAACATGGTCAACAACCTCTTATTCGATTGAAACGGGTACGATTCAGCTAGCAATTTGAATGCTGACCCTCTACTAACAGTAAATACAAGACCATACTCATTTTCAGGAATGTTCAAATAATCCATAATCCTAGATTTAATATCATGCTCCGCAGTACCTTCATCAGCACCCCCATGAAGCGCATGATTGCCCAAATTTGCAGTTATTTCTTTTAAGCTAAAAGCTGATGATTCCCAATACTGAAGAGTTTGACAGAAAGAAAACAACCCAAAGCCACAGTAATCAAGACATACCTTGGCAGAGGAATCAGAGAGATGGTCATATTCATCTGATCTCAACTGATCAACTCTCTCAGTTGATTGGAACTTTGGGTACATTGTGAGGAACTTGGAGAATGCCTCATAGAGGTCAGGAATGGATTCTTCGGAGCAAAATGTTCGCTCCGCCGCGAGTGCAGTGGCTCGCAAGAACTCCTTCTGGGCGTTGAGCCGAGCAAGAGATCTTGACCTCCCAAGGTTTCCATCTTGATTCGGTGTCTCGGAATCGATGTCTTGCGATTTTGCCAGCGACCCATCTTCAGATGCTTGTTCGAGAGCCTCCCTGAGCTTGTTTTCTTGCAATTGCCGGAGAATTGAGGGTTTTGCCACACCGTCCTCGGTCAAACCAGAACCATCTCCTTTCCTGTTTTTCTTGTACATGATAAGGGCTGCGCAGTGGGATATGGGTTTCCATAGTGAAAGATGCATGAGTAACAATGCTGATAATTCTCTCCAGAATCAATCTGACAAATACCCAGAAAAGCAAGACCCAGTACAAGTTCAAACCAAAACCCAAAAAGGGTTTGATTAATGTTACATAGAAATAAAAGCCCCAAAGTAAAGCATAAATTGATGGAGACTCCAAACTTCGGCTGTACTAGGAAGAACCTTTTGCTTTAGAACCTGCAACATTCAAAACAAAAGAAACAGAGAATCTTCCCTTAATAGTTTTGAGAGAAATCAGGTAAGATAGGCTTGGTCTAAAAGAAGAGACAAAGAAAAGTAAGCTAAGATTTCTGATTTGGATCGAACCTTTAATGCAATTAAAGAGAGAGAAACGCTAGCTTTAGCATCTTTGAAAGACCCTTAAATGAAGGCCTCATTTCAGATTCAGCCCTCACCCATTGTAGAGTGTGGACTCAGAAATTCAACAGAACCCAGGTGTCAACCCCACAAAAGATTCAAGACCCCAGATTCAAAGGCATCCAAATAGGGGACCAAATTGAAAAACCAAAGGAATGTGGAGGGTAAATCCAACAACGAAATTAAGATATCAAGACATGGAAAGGTTTTGAGAGATTCCAGGAATCAACCCAAAATTCATCAAGCACCCAGAAGCTAGAAAGAACTTACAAGAGACATCAAACGTACAAGAGAGTGATGAGCCAAAGATTTACAACCATTCAAAGGGCATGGGAGAAGAGAGCAGAGGAAGCAACCAGGAGAAAACATCTTCAACAGTAGAAGAAAGCAAATAGGAGAAGAAACAGCTCCAACGGTGCTTTGTCTGTCTCTCTCCACCAGTCCCCCTCCAACTTAGTACTCCCACCAACGACTCTGTCAGTTTTCTCTTTCTTCAACTCAGTTATTTTCAGAACTCTAGAAAACTACAATAATAAAAGCAAATAAATCGCATTCAATAAATTTCTCTTTTACTGCTCCGGTCAATTCTTAAATGCTTGCATTCAATGCTCTTCCAACCTCTCTTCCCCGGCCATTATTACTCTCTTCTCTCTGTCTCTGCGTATATATTGAAATTCCAGAATTAACCTCTCTAGTGGGACCAGACACCAATTGTGGTGGGGCTAGTGTTTTCGACGGTTTTGATGTCATCTAATTTTTTTCCAGTGTGGTGGGACCAGCGTATTTAGTGTATGCACAGAAAGTTCAAAGTAGCCAATGACATGCAGGTGTCAATGCAGCTCAATGTGGACTTTTGGAGCCATGACACCGCCTCTCTATCCTTCCTTAATCCTCACTGTTCATAATATTTTGACCATGAGTACATGGTGTCAACAGTTATTTTTTTTTTAGTAAAAATAAATACAAATAAAAAATGTGAATTTAAATTATTTGTAATCATAGATGATAGAAATTGATGATGGCAGAAATTGACCGCCTAGGAGATGTTGCTAGAAATTGTACTCGGAGAGACAACGGGGCATTTTTACACAAGTAATTCAAAAATCACGAGTAACTCTTTAATACTTTAAGTTAAATAAATGAATAAAGAAATTGAATACTAAATCGGAGTGAAAATTTTTATCCGATTAATAACTTCTTCTCTTTTTTAATTAATATTGATAATGATGAGTCGTGGGATATATAAGTTTTAGATCTCTGTCTCCAAAGATTCGTGCGCACTCTGTCTCTCTCATAAAATATATCCCAAAAGGTCAATGCTTCATGATTCAGTGCAATATAATACCAAGTTTCTTACCTAAATTGATGTCTTCTGTCTCAGCTGCTCTTTATTTTGAGTACTTCGATATTGAACTGTCCTCGCTGTCCTCTAAATTCACTGGTCACTGTTTCAGAGAGAAGATCGCCGGAGCTTTTCCGGGGAAAAAGTACAAACCTTTGGCGTAGAACTTGGAGCTTGTTTGGCCTTTAAACAATCAGTTTTATTGTCATTCCCTACGAAAGAATTTCTTTATTTTTCCCATACAAGTCAAATCACCATTACAAATTGTGTTAAGCATCCCTCTTTCCCACATCACGAACTAGTGATTAGAACTTGGTCCGGACACAATTTGAGGTCTTAGGAAGAAATAGTCAAAAACCCTACTATATTCTGAATCATATATAGGACTTAGATATAACATATTTTTAGATTATGCTAAAATTGAATGTGATAAAAAAAAATTAGATAAACTCATATCATTAATATATCATTCAAGGGATCCCAAAAATTTCATTAGAAAATCCCCACCAAATTTTTTTTTTCATTTAAGGGCCCACGTGCCACTTAGTGGCCTATGCCTGGAGTTAGTCTTATTTAGAAGAATAAGCATCCTTGAATATCAGCAAATAATTATTTGGGTTATTATTCTAACAAAAGTATAAACTCACAAAATATATATATATAACTTAATTAAAAGGGTGTGTTGAATACATAAATTTATGTTTATAATAATCGAGTAGAGATAAGCGATAAAAAACCTTCCTACTACTTTTTTCTTTAAAAATAAAATCATATTTTCAAACTCTGAAACACTAATATATCACTTGAACAACTGAGTGGTCATCGGCCTTATAAATCAAACTCATCAAAGTTATTATTATTTGTGTCCTATGCTTATGTCAAGGGTCAACTATTATTTGTGTCCGGTAGACAACAACCTTTTTAAAACGTTTTATAACAATAGCATCCAAAGCAAGACACCATGTGTTTTTTCTAAAAAGTGGAGCAGTTTATCTTGAAAATATATATATATATATATATATATATATATAAAGAAAAACAATTTTAAATTTTGAAGACAAAGAGAGGTTCGGATCGTTTGATGACAAAAAAAGACATCATCCAACGAACGACTTTATTTCAAACTGTCTCAAGCCATTGACGTCTCAGATCATTTCAAAATTTCTGATCCAACGTACCAAATTTGCTCCCAAATTTTTTATCTCGCCCAAAATATTTCTTTTTCTTTTAATCCCTCAATCACAGGAAATCCCTATCCGTTTATCACGTTCTCTCTCTTAATTTACTCTACCAGTAACCATTTTTCATACTTAGACGACGCCTCCCAAATCTAGCCTTGATATCCCATACCCATATCTTCCCCAAATCTCTTTCTCTCTCCGTCCTTCAACAATGCGACAACCACAGTCGCCACCAATGCTACCATAGCCACCACCGAACAACACCCCCACAACACTATTGAAAGCCTCCCTCCACCGCTAACGACCACCAAAACAAGCGGGTGTGGCCTGCTATGGATGAAAAAATAGCCACAATCTCTCTCTGCCTTCATCTCTCTGTTCCTCTCTCTCCCTTTGTCCATCACCTTCCATCAACCAAACCCAATCCAATCACTACTTTGGAAAATTTCTTTGGCTAAAATTATGGAAGCAGGTACACATCTATAGCTTTTCTTGATTGATTATTTCTATAGTCTATGTAGTCGAACTCATGAATTTGGTGATTTCTCAGGTCCCAAGTTAAAACAATGAAAAAATAAATCTATTTTGCTATCTAAGAAATATTGGATTGGTTTTAAATTTGAATATGAAGATGTTCTTTCTAGCTATTTTTTAACCTTCTTTTTTACCCAAGAGTTGGTGACTAAGTAACTATTTTATTGAGGAATGGATTTAATCTGCTAATCTTTATTAGACATAAAAATCCTTATTACCCAAGGACGAGAATTTTGAAATGTGTTTGTTACAATTACTTGGTCACAGTCCTCGTTTGAACAGTGTTTTTATTTCAATTAAACTAGAAAGAGAAACTCAGAAAGTGTCTGCTAAAAATAAATCTTTTAACATGAGGTGAAATGAGTTTTCTTTATTGTTGTTGCAGGCACCCGCAATACGGTTCAATTTGTTTTCAATAATACCATTGAATTCCATCTTCTCTGATGTAATTTGTTCCCAGCAACATCCTTTCTTTGCTAACAGTGTTTTGTTTATATTTCAACTCGTGGGCAAACCATATAGAAATGGAGAAGTAATTTTGATTGATCACAAAGTTGCACTGAGGAGCACAACCAAGGATTTCGCAATAGCCTGAGTTGATTTCATTGCTCGAGTTCCTGATACATTTGTAATTGCTTGAACTTCAATTATTTCAGTTTAATCATGTTAATTTCTATTACAATCAATCGATTTCCAATGTGTATGCATAGGTTTGACATTTTCAAAGGTATACTCTGGTTTTCAATCATTTTTTCCCGGTATTTAAAAGTTGTAGGTTCTTTGTTCTTAGCAATTTGTGGGACTATCTATTTGATATATTTGACATCGGCACAATAGTTGTATTATAAGGCATCGATGATTGGAGTGGTGATTAGGGAAAATAAAATCGAATTGGACTGTGAATGACTGGAAAACATGGATAGCGGACCTCTTGGAAGATTAAATTATTTGGTATTCTTTAGAGGCATGCAGTGGTCTTTTTGACATGCGAGTTTAATGGCAAGTTTGGAAGGATTAATAATGGTGGAATATTGGAGAGAGAAATTTGGGGAAGTACCTCAAAATTCAAAAGTTTTCCAAATTGTAAAACAGTAATAGTGATTAGCGAAATTAGGAGATCAGTGATGAGATTGATGGCTGCTTCTATGAGGATTCTTTCAACCAGAGTCAACTTTTTCATATTATTTGCTGCTCTTTATTTTTGAAAATCAACTGTTATGCGTGCTTTATTTAGGTGAAATACGAAGAAAGTGGCAGATTTCAAAGGATGCGTATTGTCATAGTGTCCAGTATGACTTCAAAGGAGGTATTATATGCATCCTAAGTTTTGTCGTGAAGATCTATTTGGTTTTGGCAACTGCTAAGGTCATCTCATGGTAGGTCAATGGGGAGTGGTGGCAGAGGCTTTTAGGGGATAAAATTACAAAAGGCTGTCTTCAATGCTACAAAAATTTCAATACTGGTTACAAAAATTAAAGGAGATTGTTTTATTTGTTTTTTTTAAAAATATATATTGATTGGCAATGGTCAAAGTTTTGTGTTATGGATTGGCTGCATGTATGTATAAAATAGTTATAATTTTGTTTTCGAGTTATATAGTGTCTTCAGACACAGGTAATTGCTAGTATATATATATAAAATAGATGGACTTTCAAGAAATTTTATATTTGTAGTGGCTAATATAATGCTATTACGGTAGCCTCTTGCAGTAAGGATACGCCAAAAAAACTTTATTTATTTTTAATAGTAAGGTCTTCTAGCTACCTGCTGTTTATTTTATTAACATAATTGGTATCATGACTATAATGGTGAGTATATTAATATTATCATTACTATACAACATTAGTAAGAAAATATATGTTTGCTTTTCAAGTTAGTTCCCATTTTCAACCCTTTTTCGCATTAAAAAAAAAAATGGGCCCATGAGATACACATATGTCATCTTAATATGGGATTTAGATCTCCTCTATTACGTCTTTCCTTTTATTTTTTTCAATAAAATGCTAACTGAGTGACATGTGTAAAATTTGAAATTTCAATGGACAAGATTTTTTTCTTCTGAATTTTTTTTTTAATAATGGTTAGCATTCCACTAACACAAGAAAAAATCTTGTCTATTGAAATTCAAAATTTTACACATATTACTCATTTAACACTGTATTTAGAGGAATTGAAGGTAGGAGATAATGGATGGGATCCAAATCCATGAGGGCCTGTGGTGTGTACAGTGGTGTGGTGGCGCAATGGTGTGTAAATGAAGGGGGATATAGGATGAAGTGATTGTGAAGAAGAAGAAGGTAAAATTGGCAATTTTTGAAGAAGATTAAGATGACATCAACCTTTTTTTAGTTGGGCAATACTATTGTGATTTAATTTATTGACTTAATTTACTATGACTTTTAGATTGACTGTGGACCCTATTAAACATTGAAACTTGATGTTAATTCAATAGTTTTAATAAAATAATATCATAACGATACTCTTTTTATTTATCAGTAGCGTTCGTCACAGGAAGGAGTGTAATTGAAGTAAATATATGGATTACAAGGGAGTCAGTTAAATTTCAAAATCGGAAGGGAGTGTTGTTGAAATCAGACCTATTTATAATTGGTGTGATTGAAATTTACACATTTTTTTTTTGTTGGGTTGGGGGAAAGAGAAGGTAAAAGGAGGAGGTTAAAACCCCCAGCTAGCTGTGTGTTAAAGTGAATCCTTACCACAGGTCCACCCCCTCATCTCATGGCTTAGTTACTACACTTTACCTTTTGAAAGGAAATTTACGGCTCAGCTACATATGATTGCTTAGAATGCAAATCCCACATGCAAAATATCCAGAAAAAGTTGGAATTTTTGGAGCCCATTACTCAGATTGTGGTTCCTGTTACTTGGGACATGCTTCATACCACAATGCTCAATGTCATTGCATATGCTGTTCCTCACTTAGCACTATTGTTGGTCCTTTATGTTTTCTCAGATTAAAAAGGCTCCAAAGCATCTAGATATCACCATTCTCATTAGTAAATTGTCTATTGAAACTCCATTTAAAAGGGATTGATAAGAGTCCCTTTTGATCACATATGGTATTATGATAGATGTCGGATTCAACACGATAATAAGTGTTCATTTGTTTAAAAGATATTGGTTCAAGTTCAATGATTGGTCTCTCTAAATTAAAGATAAAGCTCCCAATTAATTTTTTTTTCCAGATGGGCGCATGTATTTTGGTGTTAAAATTTTGTTCAATAACCTTTGAGCTCATGAATTCGAATTTTGTAATACTATATATGCACAAATACAATATAACCGCTTTACACAAATAAATATTTGCATTTAAATATACATTGAATGGGCCCTTCACAAAACCTTGAGTGAGGACTGAGTAGGGGTAAGTTTACTTTTCCATAATGTCAATTCCATTTCAAACAGTTTCACAAAAAGTTCATCAATATCTAAGTAAAATTGCACTACAATTGAAGATTGAAGAGCCATGCATGCAAAACGTTGGTGGGTGATGTCTTTTCTCTATCTCCTTTTCATGCAAAATTGGTAAAGTCAGCAAGTTAGTGGAAACTTTTGGCCACTTTCTCAATCACACCATGTTGAAGTTGATCCTAATCTCTCACCCAAGTGTTTTAGTTCCCAGCATTTAGTAGGACCCTAATGCAATCAAGTAAACTATTCATTATAATATCATATTCCTCTATATACTCCAATTTATATGTTTCCCCTAAGTGATTACCAATTATAGGACTAAACAATATATGTATCTAACAGAGCATGAATGATAAAGTTCATGCAAGTGATTGAAATGCTATCATTAGGAGAAGTCTACGACTCTATAGTACCATATCGCTATTATAAATTTTGTGAGTTTTTTTTTGTAACTTTTGAGGATCATTTTGTAATTTTTATAACAATTTGCGATCGCACCATTTTTCGAATCGATTGCAAGTGACACAAAAGTTGGAACTTGACCCAATTTTTTTTTTTTTTGTAAACAAACCTAAAACTTTAATCAAAATTCACAAAAATTATAAAATTTAGAGTTAGAGTATTTTTGTTGTGCAGATGCCAATTAAAAGTTATTGACCAGATAGCATCACGTAATTGAGATAATCCCTTTTTTTTTTGTGAAAATTAGGGATGGGTACTCCTAGATGGACTTGTTTGGAGATAAGTCCAACAAAAAACTTAGTAGGTTTTAAGTCCACTTTTCTTCAAGTTTACTATATTATCCCTACTTTTTGGAAAAAGCATAACAAACGTATGTCTTGTACACAGACGGACAAAACTCATTCAGTGATATACACTCCTGAATAATAGGCTTCAAATCCGACAATAATCATCCATGTAACAAAGTTTCCTCCTTCGTACAAAAAGTTTCTTTAAGGGTTTTAAAGAAACTTTTACATGATTTATCAGAATTTTTAATGAAAAATGATTTCCATATATAACTCAAACTAAGGTTTCTATATATACTTTAAAGATCTAACTTATTAGACTTTTCATAATTGGACAAAATTAACACCGTTAGAAGTAATATTGAGATTTTAACAAAAAGTGGACTTAAGTACCTACATATAAGTTTAAACACGGATTTAGACTCCAATAAGTTTTCTTGTCAGACTTATCTCCAAACAAGTTCACATAGGGGGACCGACCTCAAATTTTTTTTTTTTTTTTTTTTAAGTGAAATGGAAGCCCTCGGGCCTAAGTATCTAGTAGCCTCGACAAATGGCCCATGGGTTCGCCCGTTCGTCCAACAGCCTATTGAGCAATGGATTAGCCTGTCTTTTGTCCCGACGCTTGAGCAATATGTTAAAGCCCATTAAGACAGACTGGATGAATGAAATTGTAAGGTTGGACTAACCCGACCAGAGTCTTGACCATGTCGACCAGCTAAGCATGACCATTGCAATGCATTGGTCCTTTTCCAGAATCTGAATGATACATACATGATCCACCTATGGTTGTTCCAAAGCCAGCACTGGCTTGCTAGGTGTGTTCTAAGTGATCTAAACTTCAATTCCCTTATTTGCAAATGTGCTGAAATTTCTATTTCTAATGCTCCATTTGGTAGGGAGGATGGAAAGTAGGAAGGATACACTTTCTATCCTTCAAAGATAAAAAATAGGAAAGATACACTTTCCTTCCTTTGTATTTGGTTGGATGGATGAAAAATAAAAATGATTATTTTTTTTTTGTGCTGGCTAAGATTAGAGGTGACAATAGAGTCAAGTCGTGTCATGTCAAATTTGTGTGGAGTCATTGCGAGTTTGTATCGAATATTAGTTAAACCTAACTTAACTCATTTAACTAATTGTGTCGTGTCGAATTGCGAGTTGACATATTTATTTTTATATCGAGTTCGAGTCGTGTCATCGTGTTGAATCGAAAATTTTCACCTTTAGTTAAAATGGAAAAATATTTTTTTTTAATTTAAATTTTTTATTTTTTTCAAAAATTAATTTTTAAAATTTTTTAAAATATATATACATATTTTACCATTGTATTTTTATATGAAATTAATGTATACATAAGATATATAGACAAATAAGATACATCTTAACACAAATAATTAACTTTTCATTTACTTTCTTTCCAATTTTGGAGGGATTGATTTTGGTGAGTTGGAAGGAAAGTTAATTCATCCACTTTTCTATCCTTCTTACTTTCATTTCTTACCAAACATGATATTTTATTTATTTTTCTAACTTTTCATCATTCCACTTTTTTATCCTACCAAACAGAGCATAAGGGTCAGCAAGGAGTTTCTGGCAGTTCTTTACCAGTGTTCCAAAAGGTTGAGTTTGAATATTTTCAGTTCCATCCAGGATCAGTCTAACCACTAAAATCTTGATTTTAGATCCCACTTTAAGAAAGGTCTCATATTTTTTAGGTGTACGGTAATAGTCTAAATAAAAAACTTTAAATCCATAAGAAATGGACTCTACAAAAAACTTAGATTTAAGCCCATATAAAATATTGCAACTTGAGTTGATTTGACCTATTAATTCAACCCATAAAATTAAAAGGCCCTACAATTCAATTTTTTGAAACAAAAAAAAAAACCTAATAATAAAACTAAAACTACTAAAAATCAAATGTTAATCCCGAAAAAAAAATCAAATTCAAATTTATCATCATAATTTTGTAATCAATCTCCTATCTCTCTCTCTTTGCATACATATACAAAGATCTATATATGTATGCATATATACTATTAGATCATATACATTAGATTTTATGTTATTTGGGGAAGATTTATTTATAGCTTCTATCCATTTCATGGATCTTAACTTAGAAAAATTATGAATGCATTCTTTTTTATATGTTTGTGTAAGGGGTAGAAATCGTTACGGATCTCATCCCTCCACTTGAAAGATTCTGGCTGACCTGACGGCACTGAACCCCAGTAGCCTTTACCTCTCTTTGCCAATAAGACCCTTTCCTAAGGCAATCTCATATTGGAAGAGAGTTGTCTTAGGAAAAGGTCCTATTGGCGAAGAGAGGTAAAGGCTACTGGAGCTCGGTCCCGCCAGGTCAGCAGGAATCCTTCAAGTGGAGGGATGAGATCCGTAGCGATTTCTACCCCTTACAAAAAAGGTGCATTTTTGTAGCGGGCGACCCCCCAATAGCCTTTACCTCTTAGTGCCCGCAGGAGCTTCGTCCCACATCGACTGAGAGTCGTCTTCTCCCCTCACATATAAGCCCTTGCACTCAAAGGAGGAGGTACCCACTAGCGACCTAATGGGTACCTCCTCCCATGAGTGCAAGGACTTATATGCGAGGGGGGAGACGACTCTCAGTCGATGGGGACGAAGCTCCTGCGGACACTGAGAGGTAAAGACTACTGGGGGGTCGCTCGCATGGGTTAACTCAGGTCAAGCCGAAATCCTTAGTAGAGGGTTCTACCCCTTACAGAAAGGCGCCTTTTATGTTAGGGGTAGAAATCGCGCTTTCGGATCTCATCCCTAAACACAAAGGATTTTGGCTGGCCTGCACCCTTTCCTAAGACAATACAGTAGTCTTTACCTCCATCCTACATCGGGTAGGAGTCATCTTCTATTGATAGTTATTTTGTTCAATTCCCTCCACTTGGTGAAAAAGTTGAGAATATCAACGATGAATATTGGACATTAAAGGCAGAAGAAATTCCAGTAGAAGAGAAGAACTTTGGTCCGCATGATCGATTAATTCATGTCTATCATTTCACAAAAGAGACTGCACAGAACCAAATACAAGTGCACAATTTTGGGAAACCCTTCTTCTTGGTCATTCATGAAGGAAAACTTTGGTGGAAGTTAAGGCAGGGCAGTAGCTTAATAGCACATCCCTTCCAAGCCACAAAGGCAGTGTGAAAATTTGAAAGGAGAATGAACAAGAAATTGAAAGGCAGAAAAAGAGGTTAACTTGTGATGGTCAATATTGTTTATGAATTTTGATAATGTATAAAAGTGTTTATGCAAAATCAATCCATAGATGAAGTAAGAAGGGTTCAACATATACAAACACAAAGATTTGGTAGATTCGGTTTAGGTGACCTACTCCACTAGGAAGGACTACAGTGGCAGAAGAATCCTATTACTCAAAAGTATAGTGTGCTGAAATGTGTGTGGTGGCCCGCATGTGTAGATGGAGTTTACAATTTATAGGAGAATACAGTCTTCATGACACCCCAAAGCGGGCTTTGATGGAGGCGCCATCGCGAGAAGCCTGATTAAGGTGTCCCCCTGGTGACGGGAATGGGTGGGTCTGTGATGTTGGTATAACGAACGAGGTGGTTAAGATTTGTGATGCATGCCTGATTCCCTTCCTAAGATGGAGATTTGACGTGCATCACTAGTAAACTAGGTTTTTCAAGACGATGGGTTTGGTTTTTGTTGGATTGTATTTCTGATTTGTGATCTGTATTTTTAAATTGAGTCTAATCTGTAATTTTGAACTAAACCAGACCTGTCAAACTTGGTTAGTGATTTGGTTGGTTGGTGCTTTTTGTTGTTGATGCGAGCATGTTATTCTTTTTTGACTTGGGTTCCGCTTGAGCTTTTCCCTCAACGATGGCCTTTGGAGGGGGGAAAGAGAGGTATGTGCAGGTGCTTTTCAAGCAACCTCTATTTCTTGCTGTTAGAGTATGTGTGGCTCATATTTGCTGTGTGCATAATGGCAAGGAGACAGATGCTCGGCGCGTAGCGAAGCCCGCGACGGCATTTGCCTTGTGGGATTTATATAAATGGGACGCTGATTAGTTGGGGGTGCGGGGCAACGCTCCCGCGGTACGGTACAGGGGTATTTTTGTAAATACGTCCATATTAGGGTTATATAAATACTTAAGATGTAACCCTACTTCAATAATGGAAAAGAACGGCCGCTCGCTCTCGTGGATGTAGGCACATTGCCGAACCACGTAAATCTCTGTGTGTTATTTTCTCCTGCTTTCTTAATTGTTTGATTCTTTACTATTCACCATAATTGCTGCACGATCACAACACTTGCACTGTAATTGGTGGACTTGTCCAAGAATTTGAATTGATGGAGAGGAAGAAAGTGTTGATGCTCGGAGACTTACTGCTCAGAAACTCCATCCACTGCAAGCAATCATAAAGTCAAGAGATTATTAACTAGCAGTATAACTCAAACCCCTTCTATCAGTTTTTGGGCTACAAGTACAACCCTTTTATCTCCTGTATGCATTGCTGATGCCCTTTGGTCAGTTGTTAATCGTGGTGGCCTCCTTTACAAAGGTAATTATCTCATTCCTGTCTACTCCACCATGAAACAAAGGTGGAAAGCAAAGGATTCAGTCTATGGGAGTACTGTCCAATACACTCATAGATTGATTCCCACCATCTGTAAGTGAGACTATCAACAACAAAAAACTAAAGACAGAAGCTTTCAAGCAGAACATTATTCTGGACCTGGGATATGCCTTCTTTGAACTATATCTCTGTTTGAAGAGTGTTCTTGTTCTTCAAAGAAAACAGTCTGTTGCACACCATATCATGTTCAATTGAAGTCGCATCACTATATGCATTTCTGAGATTTCTGTCATTCCTTTCTCTCCACACAATGTAGACCGTTGCAGCCAGGCATAATTACTGAATGAGGACCTCCAGAGTTCTGCCACACCACATAGAGGCTTTTTGAATTAATCGAGGCCAAGGAGTGGAAGTCCAAGCAATGCCACATCTATTCATTACCTTCAACTATATCCTAGTTGTAAATCAGCAATTAAAAAACAGGTGTTTTTGATTTTCCTCCTCCTCTCTACGTAAAACACATGCTACTCCAATTTGTTGCATACAAACTTGTAGCCTATCCTTTGTACTCAAATCTTTCCAACACAGCAGGCCATAAAATGAAACTCATTTTAAGATGGACTTGCTAAACCATACCAATTTATCCCAACATACCCTGGGCCGGGGATGGTGTATAAATGCTTGTCCAAGCAGATTTTGCAGAGTAGAGGCCATTAGTAGATGCAGATCACCTGACTTGATCTGGTACCTGAGTGTTGGGGTTATAAGAAGGCATTGAGGCTAGGATCTCCTTATAGTCAATGGAATTTGAGGCAGGCCACTGCCATTGATTTCAATTTATGATTTCCTCCACCTTCGCATAAATTGGTAAATTAAATCTATCAGTGATTTCGTGTGGCCACCTGAGGAGTAGAGGACCATGGTCATGCCAATTATCATACCACAAAGAGTTTGACTTATCATCTCCAATTATGTGCTTAATTAGAGGCCTTGCAGTATCCCTCAACTTTAAAAAGTTTTCTCCAAGTTCCAAGGGCAAGTTTGTGGCGTTTTGACAACCTTTTAGGTAGATTCCATTGATCCACTTTGTCCGTAACCAAGGACCAAATATGCCTTATCATCAAAGCTTTATTATTATTGCCTTTGATCAGATTCCCTTCTTTGTTTCTGTTATTGAAGTGGATTGAATTAAGGCAATGGATTCAGTCCAAGATGTAACAGTTTTGTGCTTTTCGAGGGAGAGGCAACTATATTGGAAGAGCACATTTCTCTTTCTCTGTGCGTGTGTGTGTATATATATATATATGAGTCATTAATTATTTTCAGATGAAATGGGGGTGCATTGAAACATTTATTCGTATGCATGATGCCATTAATTTTTGTTGGCTTAAAATGGAATCCATGATAAGCTTATGCTTTGGTGCGGCAATGAGTATAAAGCCAATTGGTTCAAACTATCATCTATGAGTAATATATGTTAAATTGAGGACGGCTCCCTTGTCACGAATTGAGAAAAATCTTTGGCTCCTTATCCTCTGGCCATAGCCCAACTTTAGCAAACATCGACGGCCCTTGTCTTCTTCTTCCATCACCTTCCTGCCAAAACTCTGCTGATCTTTTATCACATATAGATCCAAACCATCTAATATTATTCATGCACATCAATCTCCATACCAAGCAACAAAGAATAATGCCATTATTTAGACTCTCCTGTATACATATTTGTGTTTACTTGTGTGAGTGTGTATATATGGGTCGCTTTTGTTTCATTGATGCATAAAGCAAAAGCATACAGAACCTTTGGAGTGTTCCTCGATCTCTTCTCTTTCTTCCAAGCAATCGCATTAATGGAAGCAATTCTGGATATTCAAGAATTCCCTTTGATCATTGCAGTTGCTTTCAGTGGTTTGGCAATCGCTTTGGCTGGCCTTTCTTTATGGTATCTTAGAGAGTATGTCAGTTATAGCAAAAAGAGAGCTTCCAATCTCCCACCTTTACCTGGTACTTTTTTTTTTTAATCATGTACTGCAAATATTTTAGGTGTTTACTGTAAAAATTTTCAATCTGATCTTTGTTTCATATTAATGAAATTTAATTATTAAAGATAGATATTTGCTTGATTAGTATAATGAATTAAAGTCTGAAAACTATATATCACCCTACCGCCACTACAAAAATGACCACCCCATATCATCATCTCAACCCCACCACCATTGCCACTAGACCACCATCCGGGAGGTGATGGTGATGAGGGTGATTACAACGATGGTGGCAGCTCTGGTGATGGGATGATACTGGCAGTGTTGGTGGTGGTTGGGTGAAGTGATGAAGTAATAGTAGGGGATCATGATGGCGGCAACAATATTATGGGTGGGGGTGGCGGTGATGGAGGTAGATGGTGATCGCTGTGTTGGTAACAGTTTTGGTGACGGTAGTAAGGTGGCAGAGGTGGTGGTGGGGATGAGGATAAGGAGGTGGTGGTGGTGGGAAATGGTGCAAAATTGGAGCATACAATGAATTGTGATCAATATATTTTTTAAGGCAAATAGGTCCACCACCAAACATTTATTTAGTTCTTAGTCATTAGGTATATTAAGCATTCAATTGACTATGTTTAAAGAGTAGTGTTGCACTGACCAAAAGTGCGACTAATTTATGTGGCACAATTGACGAAATAAATTTTTAGGACCAAAATCTAAAACGAAGTCTTTCCTATTCGTAACAATGTTTTGAGTTCCTCAATTCTATATGAACTTCTACAACTAATCCAGCAAAAGAAATGAACACGATGTATTTATGGAATTTGATGGATTTGGTGCAGAAGTACCAGGGCTACCGATATTAGGGAATCTACTGCAACTGAAGGAGAAAAAACCCCACATGACCTTTACGAAGTGGGCTCAGACTTATGGACCTATCTATTCCATCAAAACTGGAGCCAACACTATCATTGTCCTCAACTCCGTCGAAGTTGCCAAGGAGGTCACCTCTCTCTCTCTCTCTCTCTCTCTCTCTCTCTCTCTCATAAGAATGACACAGACTTGAAGTAGTAAAGGTAAGGTTTTTTTTAATCAGAACATAGTACAATAGGGTTGACAATCATGGAATTGGTATGGCCCTGAGCCTTACCAAAAAAAAAAAAAAAGTATGGCCCTGAGTTGCGAATGATTCAACCTAAGGGTTAGCTTTTAGGTTGGACTATCTGAGTGGATCAATATCGTGCTATAACTCATATGTTGGGAAGTTGGTGGTTAAGGGGTTGGACCGGGTCGGCCAGCCCGCATTAGGGGTATGTATCGTATTGGTCTTAATAGACTTTTTTTTTTTTTTTTATTACAAAAAATGATGTGATGTATGAAAGATCAAATTGCTTCGAGTGCTGGTTTTTCCACTAGTTTAAAGATATTCTTCGTAAACTGTTGTATCTAGTATTAGATGTATCTAGATCAAGTTTTAAGATATTTTTCCAACCGAAGATCTGTTGTATTAAAAGTAACTATAAGTAATTCCTCCCCTCCTCCACCAACACTATTCTAAGAAAAATCCTGATTACGCCCCAAGAAGCATCATAATGTAATATATTCTTGTGTTAGATGACTGATAAACTGAAATGACCACTTAATGTGGCTCCAAATTGGGCAGAATATTGACTTTGTTTCACATTGTATATATAACAGCTATATATTTTCATATACATGAACACGAAACAAGCAAGTGTTGTGATTCTCTATCCTTTCAATGTGTTTCAGGCCATGGTGACCAGATTCTCCTCCATTTCAACAAGAAAGCTATCAAAAGCGCTAACGATCCTCACTTCTGATAAAACCATGGTTGCCATGAGTGACTACAATGAGTTCCACAAGACAGTAAAACGACATATGCTCACAAATGTTTTGGGACCAACTGCCCAGGTTTGTGCTGCAAAAAATTCCTCACTAATCTAATTTGTTAACAAAATTATTCTTCATCCTCTTTCTTTTCATGTTCTTCAAGTTGGGCAAGCTACATTTTTACACTTTTCTTGTGCATCAGAGGCGACATCGTCTCCACAGAGACATCTTGATAGAATACACTATGGACCAACTGTATGCTTTTTTGAAGAGCAGTCCTCTTGGAGCCGTAACTCTTAGGAAAATAATCGAGCCTGAAATTTTTGGATTAGCACTGAAGCAAGTGAGTTACTTCATGTATGATTTATCGTTAGTCATATTTGTTAAGCCACTATTTACTCTAAAAGACTCAGACTCAGAAAGAGGGTAAGTATTTATACATTTTTTAACACGTTCCCTCACATATGAGGCAGATTTTGAACCAAGGATGTGGAATCCTTAAGTAATATTAAATGGTATTTGCAGGCACTGGGAAAGGATGTGAAATCCATTCAAGTGGAGGAACTTGGAACCACTTTGTCAAGAGAGGAACTATTTAAGGTTTTAATAACCGACCCAATGGAGGGCTCTATTGATGTGGACTGGAGAGATTTCTTCCCCTATATGCAATGGGTTCCAAATAAAAGCTTTGAAGAAAAAATCCAGCAAATGAAATTTCGGAGGCAAACGGCAATGCAGGCCCTAATAAAGGAGCAGATGAAACGAATTTCATCGGGAGAGGTACCTTTGAGTATGCTAATTGAAGTGCTCGTACATTCGTCATAACGTTAGCTGACCTTTGCAATTTACTTACTTTCTGGAATTTAAAACAGGAAATCAATTGTTATCTAGACTACTTGTTATCTGAAGCAAAGACACTGTCAAAGACAGAAATAGCAATGTTGCTTTGGGAATCTATTATTCAATCATCTGATACTACCATGATAACCACAGAATGGGCTATGTATGAACTTGCTAAAGATCCAGAAAGACAGGTTGGTAAATTCACTTACTCTCCACTAACAAATCAATTCAACCTTTTACACAGTAGCTTGTAGTATAATTACATGATTTTGATTCTCTCCAACTCCTACAGAATATTCTCTATCGAGAAATTCAACATGTTTGTGGGGCTAACAAGATCACAGAGGACATATTGTATCAGATTCCATACCTATCTGCTGTTTTTCATGAAACACTGAGAAAGTATAGTCCTGTTCCTATAATTCCTCTGCGATATGTGCATGAAGATACACAGTTACAAGGTTATTCTATCCCTGCTGGAAGTGAGGTTATTACTCTTACTTTTCCCTTGTGCTCTTTCTTTAACAACAACGTTGCCTAAAAATTCACGAAACTCCTGTTATGAACGCAACCTTACCCTCACGTGGAGAGAGATTATTTCTATAACTCTAATTCGTGATACCCCATGTTACAATGGAGCAACTTACAGAAATTTTGCCTGCAGTTTTTGATTTTTGACTATTTTGTGCAGATTGCTATAAACATTTACGGATGCAACATGGACAAAGATGTGTGGGAGAGTCCTGAGGAGTGGAAGCCTGAGAGGTTTCTGAATGGGAAGTATGATCCCATGGATTTGCACAAGACGATGGCGTTTGGAGGTGGAAAGAGGGTATGTGCAGGTGCTCTTCAAGCGAGTTTGATCTCTTGCACTGCAATTGGTAGATTTGTACAAGAATTTGAGTGGAGACTCAAGGATGATGGAGAGGGAGAAAATGTTGACACTCGGAGACTTACAACTCAGAAACTCCATCCACTGCAAGCAATCATAAAGTCTAGAAATTTGTTGTGTTGAAGCCCAAATGTCGCGTTCATCAATCATGTATTACATACAATTACTATTCACGACACATAAAACTCCAAAGGGTTTGATTTCCATTTGATTACTATTTACAAGAACAAGACTGCATTTTACGAAATGTAAAAATAAACGGTTAGTTAATAACGTACTTTAAAAAAAGCAACAAAAACTACTTTAAAACTTTCAAATAATATTACCAAACGGTCTATTAGTTAGGAATTGATATCTCATTCTCAAATAAGATTGTGATCATCACCCAAACTTGATTTGAGTATGAATTGGTGAAACGTTTAATCTTTTGAATTGGTATTCTTCGGTTCACAATTTCAAAGGAAATAATCATGCTATGCAAAAATAAATGATTGAAAAAAAAAATAAATGTAGTATGAAAGTTTTTGAAACGCTCACCATCTCATCATTTCTTCTAGTTTTATTTTAGTGTCGTAAAATAGGTTTAAGCATGTGAAAGGCTTCACCCACATAGCAACCTCCTCGTACCACGACTAAATATGAGATATATATATATATATATATATAATACAACGGAGATTATCTACAATCATGAATAAATAGGTTAGTTTATGAATTAAAAAAAATCCCATAAAGACTTAATCCACAAGAAAATCCACATTCTAGACAAGAAGGAGGTAGTATTAATGCAATGTCATTTTCTTTGAGATAGTGAAGAGAGGAACCAAGCTGTCATGATGGAATTGGTTTTATTCCAATGAAATTGGATATGGTGGAGCTGTGGGACATAACTATGTCATGGATTACAACTACACCTTAATGGTTTCTATTTGTATGATTAATGGAGAAAGTTTCAAATGTATTCTTGATGAAATTTAACAGTTCTCTATTAAAAAACCACCCTACATATTATGAAAATAAAACCGTTGAATAAGCCTTGTATTTGTCCAAAGAAATCTCTCTAGTAAGAGCCAAGAGTTTTGAAGATTTAGGACTGATACAGTCAATTTTGGACCAAACCAAGAGTGAAAGCCAAGGAAACGGGGCGGGAAAAGCCACAAAAAGTTGAAAGCGGCCGACCACAACAAAAGACGTTTGGTATTAAAAAATATTATTTTTCAATATCATTACCAAATCCCGACAATACTAGAGATAGAAAAGAACCAAGATAATGGTCCAGTCTATGTGGTATTTGGTTGTTACTCGATATAGACGGCAAGATTTCTCATGCTCGTATCTAAATGTAAAAGATCCACACCATTCTAACTATTTTTTCTTTTTATTTTTCTCTTTAAAGTACTTCTTCTTAAATTCATGCTAAATGTAACGTGTAATACGAAATGCAACACACCCTGAAAATCAGACGGGAAAAAATGATTAATTCCTGGGGACGAGTTAAAAAAATTAACATAACAAATTAGATGTGTAACTTATTCAAAAATCTAAAAACGATTAGATTAGTTTGATTGAAAGAAAAGTCAAGCCTACTCATAAACATCTATGGAATTATCAAACTATCAAAAATGACCAGCTAACTAAAAGATTGATTAATATTGATCATATATATTTGAGGCCTAAAGCGATTATTACAAATGAGGCTTTATATTTTAATATTAATAATTTTTTATTTAAAAAAATTAATTGGGCTCAAATTTTCTAGATATATTTTTAAGAAATGCGTATCAACTATTGGACTTTTTCCACTGCATTATCTGTTACAAAACAATGTTCTTTTTATTTTATTTCTTTTTTTTTTATTTCATAATCATAGGTATCTGAATCACATGTACTTTTATTAATCTTTTCCCTAATCATCTATATCGAAATTAAAATATTTATAAAATATAAATATATTACTATTATTTAATTTCAAAAAATTACCAAAATTTAAACCGATAATATATAAATTTACTAACTCTTTATAACAACTTTTAAGGGTCCAGCTGTGGTGTCTCTCTCTCCTCTGACCAGGTATATAAACCCCTCTCTACTGGTCCACTTTTCATTCTCTGTGTCTTTTTTCATGATTCTATCCATAGAGCATTTTGTCTTCTTTCCTAAAATTGTTCTTTTCAACACATAATTCGCCTGAGCACATAACCAAATAAAACGCAAGCACAACTCAGAATGTCGTCGAAAACCGGAGACCGACCACCTGCGAGACCCCAACAGATGAACTCATGCCCAATGGAGCCCCAAAAACTCCCATGCCCGCGCTGTGAATCGACCAACACCAAGTTCTGCTACTACAACAACTACAACCTCTCTCAGCCCCGCCATTTCTGCAAGGCTTGCCGTCGATACTGGACCCGCGGTGGCACCCTCCGTAAAGTCCCCGTTGGCGGCGGAACCCGGAAGTCATCCTCCAACAAACGCTCTCGCACCATCACCGCTGAATCATCTTCTTCTGCAGAAACTGATGACGCGATACACGCTAACTCGGGTTCCATGGCAGCCGAAACGGGTTCTGGATCTGGGTCTGGGTCTTCTTTGTGTTGTGATGTGAATCTGAATGAGCCCGTTTCAGGCAGTTCTACGTCTTCGTTGAATACACAACAGAGGGTCGAGGTTGTGCCCTTTAGTGGATTCGGTCATGGGCTTGGGCACGGTTCGGGTCTTCATGAAATGGGAGATGAAGCTGGTATGTTTGACTGGCCCATGGAACAAGGCAGCAAAGGTAACGGCAGCAGAGTTGGTGGTGGCGGTGCTAGGGGGTGTGGGACTGTTCTTGGGTTTCACCTGTTCGCAACACGTGGCAGGTAAGTGGTGGTGCTAACGGCGGATTGGATGGTGGTGATTGTTTTCATTGGCCGGGCCTTACTAATTCCAGTCAAAGTCAAAGTTCTCTCCAACTAGTTAATATCCAAGGAAATAAAAAAAAATGACTTTGGTTTTCGAGTTCGTCCTTTTAAGTAGAATTGTTGTTTGAGCAGTATTAAAATTGATCGAAAATAATGGGTTTGGTTTGGTATCTTTTGTTTGATCCCCCTGTTTGTGGGTATAAACCACAGAAAATAGACTACATACAGATGGGATTTACAAAGCTTGGTCAGAGCTACTCCAATGTCTTTGCTTTGTTTTTTTTTTTTTTTTGAGTTTCACAGGTTTGGACATGGGTTTGACAAAATGGAAGAAAAAAAGTCTTGACTTTCTTGGAATTCCGTTTGCATCGGAGAGTATGCATTCATAAAGTTGTCTGTTTTTACGCTTTTTTTTTTTTTTTTTTGGGGGTTTTCGTCAAAGACAACAGAATTCTAAACTTTGTTTGCCTGCCGGCATGATTGAATAATTCCGAGCTTTCGGATTGATTCTCCAACCCCTCCCCCCCTTCTTTTTTCCCTCCCTCCTCTTTGAGAGTTAAGACAACCGCGCATAGTCTAGGTAGTAAAAAAGTGCATGGGATATTTTCAAATACTCCAAGATGAAGATACGTGTCTTCGACATCAGTAAATTCTTGTTATTATAATCATGACACGTACCCGTCGGATCACAAGTCCCTCTTCCTCTGAGATACTGTTCATAGAGATCAATGACACCTAGTACGTTACGTACCGATACGTATCCCTTGATCGGATATGGGTACATAGGTCCCTACATGTACCACTTCCCTCGGTATCGAGATGTACCCGTCCAGGATGGTGTTCTCTGCTCCTGTAGAGGCTATTGATGTACAGGTCACTAGCCTAGCCTAGGCTAGGCTAGATTAGCCATCATGACCTCGTCTTACACAATTAGTGTCAAAAAGCACAAGAAGACAGAAGACACAGCCAATAGAAAATGGGCGCGTGACATATTGTGTCACATCAGAGACAAAAAAATCGGATGCCCTTGCTGACACACGACTTGAAAAAGTAAACATTTAATTACACCATTTCCCTTGATGAGACAGCATTTAATGCGGTAAGGCTTGGGAAGTGAAAGGTAATAAATATCCCTAAAACTGGACATTTATTACATTTTTGCCGAGAGTAGCTCATTAAACATTCGGCAGGCCGATGACGCAACATTGGTTGCTCGGGATCCCGAACAGTTAAAAGAGAAGACATTCCTCATAGGAATCAATGCGCACGTTGCCCGTATCTAATGATCACCTACTGACCACACTGACAGTAATCATGAGTTTTTGAGGTATAAATACTCCTCACAAAAGGCAAGACGGCATGCAACAAAAAAATTTTTTCTCAAACCTATACACAGTGTTTTCCTCTTCTCCTCTCTCAAAGAACTGACTTGATCGTCGGAGGAGATACGCCGAAAAACACTCCGGCGCCTCCTAACTAATTTTTTTATGTTCCAGGAACCTCCCTCAGCCTTACAGGACCGCTCCGTTGATCCACGAAAGTCTCTCATTACCTTTTCAGGCCACCAACGAACCTTACAGTCTGTTCCAAGTAGCAAGGTTAACCATTCGATTGACTGACTTGAGTTCACCACGGAAGATATCTGTTTTCGTGTTTATATTGTGCAAGATCCTGCACGCACACGCACATGCATAATTATAATATAAGACTCTCATTATTACAGAATTTAAGGAGAGTTAAATATACACAATTTTATCTGTAAAAATAAAGTTAAAGTCGTACCTTTAGATCATAATCAAATAATTTTACTGTTGCGCCAAAGCCCAACTCGCACATAGTTTAGATAGTTATCTTTTATAATTTACGTTAAGAGTTTAGGTGTCAATTATTGCGAATTAATCTCAAACATAATCTTTTCTTTGAAGGTTGTATTGTATTTTGCTTTGTGGGATCACCTCCCTGATCATATCTCATCACTATCGACAATAGGGTGATTTTGTGCTCTATTATGTTTGTGGCTATGATGAGTCCCTTAATTTGTTGCAAAATTTCTCTTGCAAAAAGCACTTAGAACAAGTGTGTATGTGTGATCCTTGATGTTTCTTGTAGACGATTTTTATTAGACCATCTTATTCATCACAAAATACATTTTCAACAAAATATTTTGTAAGTGTAAAAAAGAAAAAATTATCAAACAAGATCTAGTATGAGAAACTGATCTTTGTTGCACCGGCTTCTTGCAAAATGAATGAATTGTCAAAAGACTGAGGTGTAACACGTAAGAGCCTAAGAGGCGTAAGAACTCCAATGGGTAATGCAATTCATGGAAGGAAAAGTGCCTACTTAGATCCTAAAGCATTATCAATATTTTATAGAATACTTGTCTCTACTCGTGTAGGACTTGGAAGCCTACTAGGGTCTAGGAACCAGGTGGTACAACTTGTTTTCTTTCACAATGACCTCAATCGGTATTTTAGTCATATAAAACTTTTATTCTCGTTGGTTTACCTATTTAGTTTCATGTCTTAAGCTACCTTAATCAGGTATTGAGCTTATCCTTCTCCAAGATTTTCTAAATACCTCTAAGGTTGACCTTATGAGTCAAAATTTGGCTCAATATCACCGCTCAATAATGAATTTATAGTTTTTTGGTTACCATATTGTAAAAAAAATGAGTATATGAGATAATTTAGACTAATGTTTGTATAAGCGGATAAATTATAAGATTATGTAAGGGGTAGAAATCGTTACGGATCTCATCCCTCCACTTGAAAGATTTTGGCTGACCTGGCGGCACCGAGTCCTAGTAGTCTTTACCTCTCTTCGCCAATAGGACCATTTCCTAAGACAATTCCACATCGAAAGAGAGTCGTCTTCCCCCCTCGCATATAAGCCCTTGCACTCAAAGGAAGAGGTACCCACTAGCGACCTGATCAGGTGCCTAGTGGGTACCTCCTCCTTTGAGTGCAAGGGCTTATATGCGAGAGGGAAGACGACTTTCTTCCGATATGAGATTGTCTTAGGAAAGAGTCTTATTGGCGAAGAGAGATAAAGGCTACTGGAGATCGGTGTCGCCAGGTCAGTCGAAATCCTTCAAATGGAGAGATGAAATCCATAGCAATTTCTACCCCTTACAGATTAAATATGAAAAAATAATACTACCTATTGTAATCCAACATTTGATACATCACTAAATCAAGAGCGGGATAATAGCTATCTACTTTATACTTACATTTGGTTAGTTTACTTATCTCGTAGCACTAATTGCATATCAATCTAGGCTAGTTATCATTGTTTTGGTTTCTTTGGCATGAAAAATAGTAATTTGTAACATAGTATGGTTCAATTGGATTATATAAGTGGTATTAAAATTGCATTAATAACACAAAGTAAGCATATTATTCGTATACATATTTTATATTGAGGTCAAAATAAATATATACATAATACAAAATACTTTTGACAACCAAATATAATATATGTTTAAATTGAAAAGTTTTAATTTATTATAATTTCTTAATTCACTCTTTAATACTGTAATCAAACAATCCCTCAGGTGTTAAACCCCACATCAAGTTGTTCGAGGATTGTTCAAAGCATGCTAGGTAATTGCAATACCTCATTATCTTAAGGCCTGTGTCATGAGCACCTCTTCTGGGCACAAAAACCAATTGTGCCTCTCTAAATCACCACCATTTCCCATTCATAAAAAAGCAATACTTTTGGGATGAGGACTGATCAGAGATGATCAAGGACTCTGGAAGCTGAGTTTCACCGGGAAGCTGAACGCAACGAAAAGTCTTCCTGCAGAGTTATGGGCAATCTGCAAAGGGTTGGAGTTATCCACCTGCAATGGATTTGTCAAACTCCAAATTGAGACCGACTCCATGGAAGCTTTCGACCTTTCATCAACAGTGTGAATGATGACCACCCTCTCAAGGCTTTGATTGCCAACTCCAAACACTTGATGGGTGTCCACGAGGTCCCACTCGCCCACACCTTGCAAGAAAAAAATCAATGCACAGAAATTCTTATGAACATGGGAAAGCAGGAAAAGAACAGTTTTGTGCAGTTCTTTGTCCCGCCCCCACCAAGTTCTACAAGTTCTAATGCCCCAAAAAATAATATTAAATCTGAACCATTGAATCTGCCAGTCACGTGAATTTTTTTTAATTGGAATTACTCATCTAATGCTGTATATTCATTTAAAATTCATTGAGAAGAGTCTGTAAATTATTTTATTTTTGATATACATAAATTCTACTCCAAAAGAAAATAAAGAGATTCAAATTGTTATGGAGTATATTATCCAGAATATTTAAATAATTAAAATACATCATTCAAGATCTCTCAAATTAAAAAAAAAAAAAAAGGGTGGAAAGTTCAAAGTTGTAGTATGTATAAAAAATAAAAGGAAATAGCGTATTGGACAAGTGATTAAGTATGTCAAAAAAAAAATACAAGTATTTAAGTAGGACAAATAAAAAAAAAAATTTGAAATTACAACGTTACCCCCAACAAAAACTAACCAGTGGTCAAAAAGGTAGGCAATCATGTGAACTTTGTTCAACCCACAAACAATTGAATATTCATTTGTCTAACAAACACAGTATTAAGGTAAGTTAAAGGATCCTCAAATCGTTGACATGACCAAATCATATTTTATTCCTACAACTTTCCCAGAGGTTTGTTGGTCATGTCAAAGGTTAACATCTTCCCACTTTAATGGCTGATGTAAGTGCTTCCGTCACCTATTTCATGAATACAAAGAACTTGGTTGCACGTTGCAATCAACATCAAAATTAATTAATTCTTATGGATAATTCAGAGATCTTAGTATTAACACTTAAATGTAAGTTATTACTATTAAGTAATTTTTAAGAGATATGTTTTAAACTCGTTTGAATTACAGAAACCAATATTTGAGTTCAAGAGAATAATCAATATAAGTTTAAACACTCTGTAATAAGAAAAAGAGTTAATATCTTAGTTTTTTTTTAATATTTTTATTCTAAAATTTAATACAAATTCTATAAGAGCTTGTAATATATAAATAAGTGTCTTACTCATAAAAAGACATAAATCCTTTTTTGAAAATTAATTTTCTTAACTCAATGACATTAATGAAAGGCCTCCGAACGTTCCCTTCAATCATGTCTGTCACCTTTGGAAAGCCTCATGTTTTGTTTTATTATTTTTTTTTTACTTTCATTTTTTAAGAATTTGCCCGATTCAACTTTAAAATGTAACAAGTCGATAAAAAAATTATATTTTTATGTTCAAAGAGATCCTTTCAATTACGCAATTATTTTGATTAGGGATTATTATATAACATAGTAGATATATATAATTTACATAAAATTCATGCACTTAAATCACAATAAAATTCAGACCTGTGAATAGCAATTGATAAAACTTTTTTTTCAACTTACCAATAATTTTTCTTTTAATTTTTTAGTTCAACGGTTGAAAATATTTGAATCAACTTATATGTATTTCGATTAATCTCTTATTCGGTTGATCAAAAGTAAGATATCTTCACCGAAACTAAAATATTCATGAGAGATAAATTTTTCAATGACAAACTCAAAAAATTATAAAAATTTGAATTTAAAATATCTGAATTTACGTCTCGTCTTTATTACTACTTAATGTAGAGTTAACTTACTAAAAACTTTATTTTTAAGCTTAATCGTTTAGTAAACGTCCTTAGCTCTTTTCGGCACCGCATCATTTGTTTGAAAATATGCCAAAAGTTTGGGTCGTGTGAAAAGCAGATAGAATGGAGGTTGCAAGGATGCAACCCGGCAGTCAAAAGTCAACAAAAGTTTTCGAATAGACTAGGAGACTAAAATGCCCACAATGTCCTACCAAATTACTGATTTATGGTGTTTCTTTTTTTTTTTTTTTTTTTGGACATTTGAAATCACCGGATGAAAAATGATTTCTTACTTAAGCTTTATGAAATACTAGCAATTACCCGTACCTGAAGGCACAATATTATTCGTAAATTAGTCACAAATATTTGTTCATATATAAATATAAACTAAAATACAATATTGTAATAAACAACGAATAAAATGAGTCCGCTAATATTTTTCATAACATCAACTTACATGCATAGCATATATTTTCATATTAAATTGTTACGTTATGAAAATTATGTTATAACTACTGAAATATAATAATTCAAATATCTGAATAAATATATCAGTTGACAATATTCAATGTTCTATTTTTAATTCAAAATTCACGATTTTAACATTCATAATCAATTTTATCTAAATAACAACAGAATTCATAACTAATAGAATGAAAATTAAAACAATACTCCCACAAATAAATTAAGTCTACAAATATTGTCAAATGACCAAATATAATTATAAAAAATTCAACCGACTTCCAAATTATACGACCTAACTATTGAATTTGTATGATTCGAATTTATAATAGTGTTTTTAATTTTATATTATTCTTCTCGATTATTTATATTCTTAAACTAAATGTTACTAAATATTAGATTATTTAGTAAAGATTGTTGTTTCGTGTTATTTACTAAATATTAAATTTGTATGATTCGTGTTCACAGTATTATTTATAATTTTGTATAGTTTCTCTTGTTTGTAATTTTATACCATTTTTATCGAGTATTTAGATTTTGATTATTTAGTAAGAGCATCTCTAACCATGACTCAAATTTTTAGTAAAATTTGAGTCAGGGTTAGAGATGTCCTAAATATTGTTGCTTTGTATTATTCATTAAATATTGAATTTGAATGATTTTTGTTTGTATATAAATTTAATTTTGTATATTTTAAATGTTAAGTATATTTTCTTTAATAAATCTCTTGATATTTGAGTTGCCAAATAACTTAAATTTAATTTTGTATATTTTATATGTTAAACATATTTTCTTTGTTAAATTATATTTTTTGCAAGTTATACTTTTATATGGAAAAATAAAATTGACTATTGAATTTATATGATTTGAGTTTATAGTAGTGCTTTTAAACTAAACATTATTTATATTCTTAGTATATTTTTTTAAACTAAAAGTTATTTAGTATTGAATCATTTAGTAAAGATTGTCGATTTATATTGTTCACTACATATTAAATTTATATAATTCGTGTTCATAGTATTGCTTATAATTTTGTATCGTTTATCTCGCTTGTAATTTTGTATCATTTTTTTCGGGTATTTAGATTTGGATTATTTAGTAAATATTGTTACTTTGTGTTGTTCACTAAATATTCAATTTGTATGATTTTGTGTTTGTATATGAATTTAATCTTGTATATTTTTAAAAGTTAAGCATATTTTCTTTGTTAAATTATATTTTTTTGCAAGTAATGCTTTTTTTTTATTATAAAAAAAATAAAATTGACTATTAAATTTGTATGATTCGTGTTTATAGTATTGCTTGAATGAAAGAGAGGGATACAAAAGAATATTTTTGTGATATTTATTATCTATCTAATATTTATTACATAATTTTATTTCAGAGAAAGATACAAAAGAATATTTTTGTAATATACTATCTCACTTTGTAATATATACTATCTATCTACAGAGAGATGTAGTATTTACTTGAATTAGACACTATATAATATTTTCGTGATTTTTTCGTGAGATACAAAAAGAGATATAGAAGAAAATATTATGAAAATTTGATACTTTTTGCGTAAATTGAGCGTGAGAGAGAGAGAGAGAGAGAGAGAGAGAGAGAGAGAGAGATTTGCTTTAAGGAAAAGATTTGGGAAAATTAAATTTTGGAATATTAATTTTGGAAACTATAATTTTTGAGTAGCAATAATATTTTGAAAGAGTTAATGTGGTACGTCGGATTAAAACGATTTGATACGTCAATAGCTCGAGACAGTTTGATATAACGTCGTCCATTAGATGATATTTTTTTTTGTCACGAAACGATTTAGACCACTTTTTGTCTCTAAAATTTAAATTCGTTCTACTTTATTGTAAAGATATGAGAGAGAAGGGCATGTACATGAGTGTGAGAAAGATGAGTAAATATTGAATGTTATAGTGATACTATGTCAACAATGCTGACGTGATATCACCAATCAATAATAAAATATCAAGTGGGTAAGGTAAATTCCACTTGTATATTATTTGCTTACATGGAGAAAGAAAAAATAGTTATTTTTTTACATGAATGATTGATTATCAATTTTAGTAAGGGCCATTTGTTTATTTATTTTGATTTTATTGATTGGTAATACCACTTTAGCATTGTCACATGGTATCACCGTTTTGTAACGAATATTTTTTCCGCTAATAGTGAGAAATGAAATATAAAGATATATTTTATTAAAAAAATTGATACTTTTTGAGTGCATTGAGCATGAGAGAGAGAGATTTGCTTGATTTGAGGAAAAATTTTGGGAGAATTAAATTTTGGAATATTAATTTTGGAAACTATAATTTTTGAGCAGCAAAAATATTTTAAAAAAGTTAATGTGGTACGTCAGATTAAAACGATCCGATACGTTAATAGCTCGAGATAATTTGGGATAACGTCGTCCATTAGATGATGTTTTTTTTTGTCATGAAATGATGTAAACCACTATTTGTATCTAAAATTCAAATTCGTTCTACTTTATGTTCAGTTGCAACATATCTTATTGTGTTGTTCTTACATGCTCGTGTAATTTTTGTGATTTTATCGTCGTATTTGAAAAAATAAAAAATTTGAAAAATTATCAAGTACTTAATGATTTACAAACTGTCATATTTATTTTTTTGTGGTCTCGAGTTTAATTTTAGCAATCAAGATACAATTAAAATCATAAGATGCTTACAAAGGAATCATATTTCCTTATTTAGTTATTCTTATTCGGACTACTATTTTTGCTTAACTTTAATGTTATTTTTGAAAAATAAGACTATTCAATTAAAGCGAAGAAATTATGGTCAAGGTGTTTTCGTAATTACGCGTAGAAAGTAGGACATTTTGCTTCAACTTGAGAAGCAGCCGAAATATAACCCCCCAATTCTTTCCAACTTCGTTGCTCTCTTGGTTTCCTCGCATCTCAATCTCCTCTGTCTTTCTATCTCGCCCTCTCCTGAGCTCCTCTGAGAGGAAAGCTCAGGCGCTCTCTCCGGGGTTTCTAATCTCACCCTTTCCTCCTTCATTCCTTTCTGATCTGAAAACCCCCAATTTTGATCTTCCTATTTTTTCTCCGATTCATTTATTCATCTCTAAGTCAACCCTCCCGTCTCCGATTCACTTACTCTCTCCATTCCAGTTTCGTTTATTTGAACATAAGTTGTTCGTTATTATCACCGTCGGTCGCCGAAAGGCACTATTTTCCGAATCTTAATCAGCTTATTCCAGATTGTAGTTATGGCGATTCGATTCACCGTCACCTACTCCGGTTACGTTGCCCAAAACCTAGCCGCCCCCGCCACATCCAAAGTCGGACCGTGCCGGTTATTTCACGAATGTTTTATCAAATCTCGTCTCTTCCAGCCGAACCCTAAGCCGGAAACAAATTATTCGGCAGAGTTTCGGCGGCCGAAGGCCAAACCAAGTTGCTGGCCAAGTAATTCATCGTCGTCGATGTATTCGACTATCGCCGGTGAATTTTTGGGCGAGAATTTTAAGACCCCTCTGGCTGCTGGCTTGATTTCGTTGATGAAGTCGTCGGCTGGGGTTTCGGGGGTTTCTTCTATGGGGATGATTAATGGGATATCGTCTTTTAATGTTTCATCCCTTGTTCAGTTCTTGCCTGGTTCGAAGTGGTTGCCGTGTAACGAACCTAGTATCGGATCGGGAAATTCTGAGGTGGATAGGGGTGGAACACTGTGTAGTGAAGTTGATGACAGTTGTAGTTCGGAGGAAATGTCGAGGGACTTTAACTTGTCGAGGAGTAATTGGCTATCGAAATTGTTGAATTTCTGTTCAGACGATGCCAAAGCCGTGTTCACAGCTTTGAGTGTCAGCATTCTCTTCCGGTCATCCTTGGCAGAGCCGAGGTCGATTCCGTCCTCTTCCATGTATCCAACTCTGGATGTGGGCGATCGCATTATGGCAGAGAAGGTATAGAAATGTGTAGCTTCGTTCATTATATAAGTTGATAATAATCGCATCTTTAAAACTTGTCTGTTTATAATATGATTAGACTGCAAATAATTTGATATGGGCTGTTGATAAGGAGACATATTAATTAAACGTTATGAGTTGAGAGGAGAACTGACATTCTGTTTACACCATTCGTTACTTGTACTTCTAAAAGTTTTGCAATTCTTTTAATCGTGAGGAAATAGAAGTTATGCAAATTTTTTTCCTGCTGCATTGCCAGACCCCAATGCTAAACAGAATGTTGTTGTACATTTGATCACTATCTTTAATTTGCAGATTAATGTGAGGTTGTTGTTTTCACCTTTTATAATCTGCACAATTCTCATATATATCAGCTTCCATCTTATCTATACAATTTCAAGTCCAGCAAGTGGAGGGTGCAATGCTTGTAGGCTGATAGCTTGTTAATGTATGAAATTATTTCCCCTGATTAGTTTTAATAGTGATCTGAAATTATAACAGGGATAAGAAAAGATGCCATTGATGCTTCTGTTTTTCATTACGTGATGATTATGCATATGCATGGGATTCCTATACATGTTAATTCTTCATCGATTTGATGGTATTTCATAATTATTACCAAAATATGATGTTGAATTGGTATCTGTAGGATAAGAGATTCTAATAGTTTTTGGTTTATGAAAGAGAGATCATTCTTCCTCATCTCACTATTATTCACTGGTGTATTTGGTGCTTCAGGTATCGTATGTATTCAGGAAGCCTGAAGTTTCAGATATAGTGATATTTAAGGCGCCTCCAATCCTCCAGGTATTTTGAGTTTGCAAACATCATTGCTTCGAGAACAGATAACGGGTTTTTTCATGTTTGACATCCAATGGAACTTGACTGGTTTTTTTCTGTTCGGGATGCAACATACAGGGAATTGGCTATAGTTCAGGTGATGAATTTATAAAAAGAGTTGTAGCGAAGGCTGGGGACTATGTTGAGGTAAGTTTTTATGCTCCTATCCTGCTCGGGGTTGCTTGAAGTCTTATGCTCAATTTCTGCCATGATGTTCATTTGACTCCATGTCATAGGTTCATGATGGGAAATTGTTTGTGAATGGTGTTGTTCAAGATGAGGAGTTCATTTTAGAGCCACTTGCGTATGAAATGGATGCAGTGGTACGTTTATTGTTGTTTTTTCTACCTGTGATTGTCTTACTTGATTTATAAATGTCTCTTAGTTCCTATAATATTGTTTATCTGAGAAATGTTTTCTTTTGTTTGTAATGGTGTATAGTTTGTTCCTGAAGGCTATGTGTTTGTGATGGGGGACAACCGGAACAACAGCTTCGACTCCCATAATTGGTAATTTTTGGACTTTGAATTACTAATTTGCGCTGGTATACTTTTGCATGAAAATTTATGGCATAAGGTTGGAAGAAACCAACTTCCTGTTTAAGTTCAATGAACTTTGTTGGTGGTTGTTTTAGGACTATGTCTTTATGTTGGGAATTATATAATCTTATTATCTGCTACTTTTTGCCTTATTTTGCAGGGGTCCGCTTCCTATCAAAAGCATTGTTGGTAGATCAGTCTTTCGGTATTGGCCCCCCTCCAAAGTGTCCGACACTCTTTACGAACCAAATTCGGGGAGAAAGCTTGACTACTTCTCGACCTTGCATCTGAGGGAAGCTCTCAGATAACTTTTTTTGTCCAGATATCTTTTTAGCAACCATTTTCTGCTCATTTCATGAGCATTTGTGAATGTGTTACCTGTTTACAGCCGTTTGCTTTGGATGGATCATCTTTATCCATCTGTGTGTATGAATCATTGTTGCTGGCCGAATAAGCTGGTTTTGCATTCTTCTTCCATAATGATTTCTTAAACTTCTCGAAAAAGTGAGCAGAAATGGCCGGAAAGGAAATGGGAGGACTTTCCTAGTCTTGGTCTTTTAAATAGGTGCTGTCATGCATAATGTTTATAAATGCTGTTGAGATGGTCTAGAGAGCTGAATTGAGGCCTTCATGGTACATTTGCTGATAGACTAGAGCGACCATTTGATGGTGTAATTGAGACATGTAAAAAGCTTTTATCCTCCATTGGCCATGTGGAGCAGAGTTTTATGGAGGGTGGAAACGTTATTATGACCAAAAGTAGTCAGGCTGGGAGCTCATGGAATGACGAGCTCTGGACTATCACAAAGCCGGATCTTCTCAACTATTCATGCATTTGCCTATGTTCTCAATTGATGCAAGCTGCTTTGATTTGATCAACTTGCATTGTTTGGTTTCTGTTCATTCTCCAACTTGAAAATCTACATTATGGCCTGTATTAAGTTCGACGTGGTAGTTCCAAGCTCATTTTGATGTGGGAAGGCAATGGAGATGACTGGAAGAGTAGGTGGTGAAGTTCTGGTGTTGGTCATCGCTCTATTGTCTCTCGTAGTTTGTACGGTTTCTTGTTTCTTCTTATGGGTCATATTGGACACAGAGTCAATTGCTGAAATGTAATGGAGTTTGTGGTTGGATGTATGAGTTCAAGGTGATGAACAAATTTACCGACTCGGTACTATCTTGTTTGGCTTAAAACAGGAGTGCCCTAGGGGTTTCTTTTATTTGCTCAAAAGGCTGAAAACATTGCCTTAATCTATTTTGATTTCACTGGGAAGAATCTTTTGATATTTTAAACCAGGTTAATTGTATTTTTATCCCTAGTTTGATTGAATTAATTTCATTCTACCATTTCTCCTATTATTTTTTCATAGTCTAGAACTAGTTTTCATGGCATACAACCACCTTAATTCCTTCACATCAGCTGAATACGATAATCTCATTTGCATGTTTAAAAAATTAGTATAATTGAAGAGACGTTGTGAAAAAAAATAACAATGAAGAAGATATACCTTTATTCTATTTTAGACTGAGATTTATTACAACATATTTTTTTTACTTAATTTTATTCTTAGTAAATCATCTGTGATGCATTCAAATTCAAATGAAGTATATTGTATATAAATAGGTTTTTCATTCATTAACGATAGATAATTTGTCAAAAAAAAAAATTAAAAATATATTAAAAGAAATCTAGATTTATTCTACAAAATAAAAAAAAAATCTTTATTTCAGGTTTAGCTACGCTTTCTCATGATTGGGTGGGACTATTTCTATCTCGTAAATCTCATTTCTCATTCCATTTAAGCATCTTAAAGTATCTTCAATCTTAACTCAAATGTAGATTCAAATTTTTCTTGGCCTCTTATTGACTCTCTCTACTATGCTGCTTCCAACGCTGACTACTACCGAAATTTTCACAAATCATTTGAAAACCTGTAGATAAATTTTTTACTTTTCATCTTCAATCTTTTCATTTCTTGTCTTTTTCAAAATCTTAATCTCACTCACCTTTTATACTATATAAATCCTAAATCTACTCATCAAATTTTTTTTTATTTTTTAAGTTAAACACTATCGGTAGTACAATTTCAGACTGCTGATACTTCCTAAAATTCTAAGCATTCGCAAACCCATAAATGTAGAAAATTTTTCATTTTATTTTTCCAAATTTTCATTTTTGTTAAAAATGTATATTTTTGTGTTTTTCGGACCAAGTTTATGTCAAAATAGTTTATATATTTTTCCTTTTTCTTTTTCTTTATCTGAATTTATAAAAAATAATAAGTGATTAGAATAATTTTAAAATTTTGGGTGGTTTCTTTATTCACATGTAGTGTTATATAAATATTCATTTTTTTTTTGAATTGCTCATTTGTGGAGAGTTATACAAATTTCATTTAATTTATTAAATATTATGATTTGAATGACACAAAAAAAAAAAAAAAGAAGAGTTTTGGGACAATAATTTTTTTTTAAAAAGATTTGAGAAATTTTTTGAGTTTGCGCATTAGAGTACTTTGTACCAAATCAAGTTTTTTGCTCAAATTTATACTTAAATTTGAGTCTAAATTTAAGTTATGGTTGGAGATATTCTTACTTTAAATCACTAAATTCACCTCATCTATACCTCTCAATAGACATAGTCGTCTCGACCATTGAGTCCAAGTCTTATAGGTGGTGACCTACAATCTTTCATCAGATGTACAACTTCAAGACATCCTTGAACTTCATCACTTTGGACCAAATTTGTGGCCACATAATCATTGATGAAATGGGTTAACTCGATGAACTTAACTACGTATTCTATAATTATCATATTTTCTTGTTTCATATCCAAGAACTCTCGGACTTTCGCTAGTCGGACAGTTGACAGGAAATATTTGCCTATGAAAGAGCTCACAAAACTCTTCCCGTGTCATTGCTTCAATATTCTTTGAGGATTTTGCTTGATTCCGTCATAGATTGGTCTTTCCCTCAAGCTAAAAAGCCACTAATTTTATATTAGTGGCATCAGATGTGATCTCCATAGTCTCTAAGATCTTTTCTATCTGTTGGAACTAATTGTTGACCACCATCGGATCCATTATTCCCACAAAAATAAGTGGATTGTGTGCCGTAAAATGTTAGAGGTTATTCAAGCCTTCTTGGCCCACGTTGGAGTTAGCTTGTGCAAAGGTAGTAGCCGTTGTGCCTATAGCCTCCATGAAAGTTTGTTGATCAAAGGCCGGTAGTGGTTCGTTGTTATTCCACCCACTCTCTTGACCGTTTCGATGTCATCTTCCTCTATTTTTCATCTACACACACGTAAAGATAGTAATAGAATACTAATTTAGCATTCCGAAGTTAGGGATCAAAGTCAAAACATTGAGATTTCTCTATGTATCTCACTAGTAAGGTGTGCGTCATCCATTAGTAGACATCTATACCATGAGCCTTCCCATTCCTTCTTTTCTAACCCCCAAAGTTATGTTTTTTAACCCTAATGACCTATTTTCATCCAAACTTAATCATGTCTATAATTCATATAGTACATAACATTTAGAATTTAATGCACACAACATATAATATATAATGGATGCAATGTCTTAGACTCATGCCCTACAAGCCCTAGGTAAATCGAAAATTTAGACTCTGATATCAAACTGTGATGCTCCAAATTGGTAGTCTTTTTCAACTCGTTAATCAACTATCAATCCACGTAGGTACTCGTGATTGTCGCATAACCCCGACACCACGTCATCATATCCCCTTCATGGGAATCGTAACCAAGACAGAGTTTGGGCAGAATCTCTCTTACTAGAGCACTCTCAAATACATAATTTGTACATATATCAATCACTTGACTATTCTAAAGTCTAATTCCCATCAATTTTCACCCGTCTATATTCACTAATTAGAAATTAAATTCATTCAATCTTATTTCAATTTACTATATAGACACAATGATCAAAATTTTGTTTTGGTGTATTATTTCAGTTAGGGGTGATAATCGAACTGAATTTGAGCTTAAATCTTCGATTATTTACACATAAACGAGCTTAAAAAAATGTTCAAACTTGTCTCGTTTAACAACTCTAATTTCGATACAAAAAAATATTTTAGAAACAAATAAAAATTAATAATTATTTTAATATATTAGTCAAAATATACCAAAAATATCTTAAAATACTTCAAAATATTCCAAAGACATCGTGAAAATATATGAAAATATCTTGAAATAATATAGATCACCTCAAAATATTAAAATTTTATTTTAATTATTTGTTTTTTTTGATTTCTTTAATATATATTTAATAATTTAATTAAATGAGTATAAATGATGTGAACTTAATAATTAATTGAATGATTATAAATGGAATGAATTTAATAATTTGAAATAAAATAATTAAATGGGATGAAAAAACAAATTTACGTGCAAGAATAGACCCACCTAAAAAAAGGTGACCGACCAGGATTTTATTGACAAAAGAAAGAAAGGAAAATTGACGATGAAATCTGCTCTGTGATAAAACGTAACCTTTTTAAACTCGAGCACTTTAGCACACGATCACTTTTTTATTCCACTAGATCAGATGAGAAACGTCGATTGAAAGGCGATGATCTTATTCCCACGGTTCAGATGACCTCTTTAGGAAGCTCTATTTGTTCATTCAGTAGTGCCTATAATCGTCATTTCAACTTAAAGCAGATCAGATCAATTTTATTCTCTGTTCGGCGTACAGTAGTAATCGTCGTCGGCGACGTCCGTTGACGAGAGATTACCCAAACTCTACCCTAAACGATGCTCAAACCTTTGGTTCTCTCTCTCCTTCAAGTCTTACTTCTCCAAACCCTAGCATTAACTCTCGCAATCTCTACTCCACTTTTCAATATTTCTCACTTCAGCTACCCGAAGATCGGTGAAGAACTTCGCCCCGAACCCTCTCTCTTCTTAAAGGTGTGATTTATTACTGTAAAATCGTATTATTTAAGTCTCGATTATAGGTTAATTTGTTGTTTAATTGTGTTTTTAGGATGTGTTGGATGTGATTTCGGAGTGGCAAAAGTGGAATCTGGAGGACATTAGGGTTTCGAAATTGGATGTGAGGAAGGCCAAGTATGGGACTTTGCAGAGGTATGAGATTCGGATTCGATTTGGGAAGGGCAAGTTGGTTTTCAAATTGTTGGACGAAGAGTCTGTGTGGAAGAAGTTTAAGACGGGGAGAGGTGATTTTGAGTCTTTGGTTAAGGAAGTTGGTTCCAAGGCAGTGCTCGATGCGTTTCGAGTGCAAGGGCCTTTTGAATTACGCGTTGGTGGAGATGATGAACTCTCGCTGATGTTGCCGGTATGCTTTTGTCTTTGTTCTTATAGAGTGTGATGTGTTTTGGCTACTGAGAAAAGCAAACGTTAATTGAATGGATTTGATTGCTCTGTTTTGATTTTTCGGAAGCTGTGATTTTTTTTTAATGGGTTTTTTTAGAAGTTCTTGTTCATCCCAGTTGTATTGAAGTCTACCGTATCTAGTTGTGGGAATGTGTGCTATTTGATCTTATTTTCTTTTTCATGTTTTTATCTTACTGCATCAGCTGTAGTTGGATTTGGGTATATTGCCGGAGTGGTGGTGTGAGAGTGTTCTGGTTTGTGAAGTAACAAACAGAGAATTTAAGGTGCTAATTGAATCCTATTAATGTCAATTGTGCACTGCATGCCCTCTCGATTTTCCGGCTTCATTCATTACTTTGACATCTAGTTTGCAATGAACATATTGATGCACTCTATAATAGGCATTAACATTGCCTCAAGAATACATAGTTCTGACTAATCTTTGTATAGCCTTCAAGTAACATGCGTGAAATACAAAGGAGAAACTAAGGCATACCAGTTGTGGATTCTGAGCCCCTTGTGTTGGAACAACTTGGATTCCAATTCCGCTGAAGTATTCAGCTGAAGTATTCAGCTTGATTGATTGGAGATATAAGCATATTTTGCATGCCAGTGGGAAGGGTGCAATGCTTATGGCTTCAGCGTTCAGGCTTGGAAACAAGTGAAATGACTAATGGAAACAAAAGACTCATTTCGTGCTAATCTTTGATACATTTCCTTATGTTTTGATCTAAATAGAGTACCAAGATTTGGCCCTCATGGCCATCTAGATATATTCAGAAGTTCTTATGAAGATCTGATGTTTGACAAGCATCCTTCAGATTGTCCTATCATTAATGCTTGATTGATTCTTCATAAACATCCATTAAAAAGATTGCATGGGTGTATAGTCGCACTACATTTGGAATGTTATCATGTTATAAGTGCTGTAATGTTTGCACTTAATTCCTGACTCTGTATTGTGGTGCCTTTGTCATATGAGGAAACCAATTTTTCTGAAACTCTGAAGGACTAGATGCTTTGATGTTGCTAAGGTTTGCAAAAGTGAATATTGCTGTTCACCTGGTGCATCTAGTCAAATTCATTTTCTTGTTCATATGTCCCCAAGGTTGCTTCTATGTATTAAATATGATATCTTTTGACCATCATTCATACAAATGGTATGCAGTTTGGATGTTGTTTTCCTTCCAGCTTTGCCACCCTGCAACTAAAGATGTATGTTATTATGAATTCTTGTTCTTGTCTATGTCTTGTAAGAGGATCTAAATGATGATTATAGATCATTGAAAACATTCTCCTTCAATTTCCTGCCTTTCTCTGTAAGTGATATGCCTTTTCATCAAATAAGAAGCCTTGATGTTTCTGTGTGGATAGAACTTCATGTTTGGTTGCATTCTAATATGTTGCTTTGGGAATCATTAAGCTAAAACACATCTAATTATCCCGGAGTGTTTCTATGTTGCTCCTACTAACTTTTCACACTTTTTGGCCATTTTTTATCAGCTGAATACTACCCATACTGGTCTGAAACGGATCCTGGTTGGTGAAGGCATTACTTTAGAAGTGAGAGGTGCTCAAGAAATGTCTCTGTATCACGCATCTGATCTTCAGCAACAAGTGAATGGAAGTACTTTAGTTGATAGGGCGAGAAATAATTTTGGGTCATTTTTGCATTCATTATGTATGCGGTTACTTCCTCTACGTGTTCTAGGCTCTGCATCAGTGGTTGCCTACAAAACTCAAAACCCTGATACCTATGTTGAAACTGCTTTCCTTTCCAGGGAGACAATTGAGTTGCTGCCAGCGAAGTGTTACATTAGACATATGTACAAGCAGCGAGGCTGCCCCATCGATTCCTTAGGCTTGAGGATAGCATTACTTGGAAAAATTTTCCGGAGTCTAAAACTTAACAGAACCAATCAGAATGCAATTTTGGGTTTTGTGAATGCAAAAATAAAAGCATCCACCATTTTTAGCTTCCAATTGGAAATAGAAAGGGATATCAGGAGCAATGACACTTTCTGGTCTACAGTGGCTGAGTGGAGAACAAGGCCAATTGTTGAAAGTGCATGGTTTGAAGTAGTGGCAAGAATCGAAGCAGAAAGGTTAAAGCCCTTCGTCGTTAAGAAGATGAAACCTTTCACTGTTGTGGAGTCATCGGCTTGGAGTAATTTGATGTCCAATGTTTCCTTTACCAATATCCCACCAATACTTGTTCCTCCAGAGGCTCTGACGCTAGATGTGAAATGGTAGGGGAAATAACAGGGGCTTCTGTTGGGAGGTTCACTTATCACACAATGTGCTATGACTGTACTCTTTCCTACCTCTTGTATGGTTAGTGTAATGTATACTTGTGATTTGTAAACAGTATAATCATTCAGTTATGAAAAAGAAAAAGATTACCATTTCTTTTTAATAAATGTGATGCCAGATTGAACATTGTTCTAAGCTATCTTGACGAGTTAAACGGTATATTTTCCTTTCCATTAGCAGTGTACAACACTTTCTCAATTTGATTGCTATGATTTTCTAAATGAAGGTTCCGTTTGTTAAAATCTCGTTCCAAATGGAGAAAAACTGATCCTTGATCTTTATCCAACACCCGGCAGAGTTGCTTAGATGCAAAATTTCTTTAATTGAAGGGTACATGGTGAGCTAGTTTTAGGACGGTGCAAATAAGACGTAAAATACCTAACCGCTACCCATTTCAATTTTTATCTTAGCTTCACCGCCGCTATTAGAATCTACCTGCTCTTCCTTCTTGTATCTATACCAAGATGAACATACCAAATAAAACCCAAAATTGACTATGCTCAACCCTGACAATAACCAGTAGAAGTAGTTCAGCTCATCTCTGTTCAGATTATTATTTGCCAACCACCCACCACTGGCCTTGTTCACCACCTCCACCATAACTGAGCTTGTGAAGTACCCAAATGCCAATGAACACCAGAGATTGCTGTGCTCAGGGACTTCATGCCTAATGAGCTTTCTGAGTAGAAGAACTCTAGCAGTCCCACCAATGTAAACATGTCAGCTATTCCGAATATAGCATACTGAAACCCTAGCCAGAACACACTTATTGGCAAAGGATCCGCGGAATCAACCATGTTGTGCTTTTCAGCCACGTTTTTCCGACGGGTTTCTATGATCCCAGCCACTGCCATAGAAATGGCCGAGAGCACCAACCCCACTCCAATCCGTTGGAGGTATCGAATCCCAGTTGGAATCCCTGTGAACTTCCTGGCTAGAGGAACGAACACTCTGTCGTACAATGGGATTGAAACAAACATGAATGCTAGGGGGATTACTGGAATTGAGGCTCCAGGCACTTGAAAGCCAAGAAGGCTTCTGTCCATGGTACTGCTTTGTTGGATGGTAAAAGTTTGGAGTTGAGCCAAACATGTGTTCATGAGGATAGTGCTTAGTATAATTGGGAGCATGCGAACTATAATTTTAGTTTCTTCAACTTGTGTCACTGTGCACATCCTCCAGGGTCCAGGCATACTGGGCGTGGATGCATCATGAACAACAATCGCTGCCCGATCGAAAAATCTGTCAAAAGGTTGGTGGGTTAATTTAATTAGTGAATCACACTTGTTTTTAGCTACTGTACGCATTCAAATATTTGAATCTAGAAGTTGAACGAAATACTTGAATTGAGCCGTTCTTTGAAGAATTTCAGCTCCTATTCCAGCTTCTTTATCACGTGTCTCATGCAATTTTTCTGCCATCGCTGGTATTGGAAGCTTTCGGTTTCTGATGGCAGCCACAAATACCTGAAACCCGGAGGATTAATCTGTAAAACAATTCTTTCTATGCAACTTGCACCAACTTTTAGATCAATACGAGCCACAGATCATGTATAGACTTGTTTAACCATGTACACCTGTATAATGCGGATAATAGGGCTTCCCTTGGGCTTATTATTCCGATAAATTGATCTTCCCATGGTGAGGAACAATATACCCGCCAGGACAGCTATGGTGGACACACCAAAGCTCCAATCCCATCCCTGGTTGGTACTTATCCAAACTAGGAATGTCACACCAAGCATAGCTCCGATTGTGATAGAAAACAACAACCAGTTAAAGAAGCTTGAAAGCGAAGCTGCCTCCTTGGGGTCCTTCTCGTCGAATTGATCAGCTCCCAGGGATGGTAGAGCCGCCTTAATCCCACTAGTCCCGAGTGCAACCAGATACAGACTGGTGAAAAGGATTGCGGTCTGGCCGCTGGTTGCAGCCTCACATTGATTCATTTTGCTTGGTGGAACATCCTTGCAGGGAAAGGGTCTCAGTTGATGGAAGTGTGCTTGTACTGTTAGGAGGGCGTATCCCTGAAAACTCATCGATATACAGTGTCACCAAACTGATAGACCTGTAAGTTTTCTATGCAGTGAATTGTTGTTTATTTTGGTGTTTTGCCTTGAAAATTACTGTTTATTCAGCACCAAAAAGAGTTAATTTAAATTTATTTGATTCGAAAACATTGATGATTGATCTGTGATGACAAAACGTTTTCAAAATTTGTTGTTTCTGTTTTGTGCCTTTGTACTTGCTCTAAAATATGGGTAATTCGGAATTCTTTTCCTTCCAATTAGTATATGGCCAAGCTATCATGTATCATGTGAACTTAGTTAAATAACCTGGAAAAAAAGTAGCCAGCTACATGGTACACTTTAAAAAACCTGTCCTGCATATGATTAACATTGCTGTAGCATGATTTCTCACATGGTATAGTTCATATTATATACGTGATTATCGATACTAGTTCTATGAGCCAAAGTTATTTAACTTTTTCAACATAGTTCAGACCCCTGCACCGGCTGTCTCCGGATCATTTGTAACACTTTGACCAAATACCCAATTATATACATGAATATATTAACGATTGATTTTTCAGATCGCAAACACCCATTTTCTGAAGATAAGAAAAGCTTACTTCATCTTTTTTCTAGAGGGTAATCTAATCACCATAAGTAATTTGCTTGTACTCTTTTGTTTGCTTTTCATTTGTTCTATTTATATGTATTTGAGGTTCTTAGGCTGCAAGAGTTTAAATTAAGCTTAGCTCATGCATATATAGCTACTTGTTTCTCAGAGGGAGGCCAGAATGGAACTTAACATACCAGTATTTCTATGGATCCAAACAGAACACAAGTCTTATCTGGACAAGTAGGTGTCGCAGATGAATCCTCCAAATAACGATAGCAGAAAAGCAGTCCCCATGAGTTGGTTAGCGTGGTGGCCGATTTTGCCAAGCTGAAATTCATGTAGCCGTAGAAGTAAGTTACAAGGCTCACGGCATTGGAGATAAACGCCATGTTCTCAAGCCCCGCGGTTGCTGCATCCATCAACAACAGCACCACTCAAATTGGTCAGTAACTTACATTAATTAAGACCCAATTCGTC
>CAUOFW020002028.1:0-60053 GCA_963454935.2 Ilex paraguariensis
CCAGTGCAAAAATTGCAGTTACAACCATCCATATTAAACTCCAAAACTAAGACCAAAGCCAAATAGCAATTTCACAAAATCAACCTCTGATTATTATGAATAAACACAAGCACTCGATTGAGCCATCACCTATTGATGGACATATTTTTTATATCAAACAAATGCAAAAAAAATCATGGCTGGCATGCAAACAAGAACTTTAGGTGCTAAACGAAATTCAAGGAAATAATCAAGCTGGCATGCACAAACTTCTTCATCATGAAAGAACAAACACTTATCAGAAAAGATGGGTTACTCGTAAAACAGAAGCAAGTGGGACACCAACAAAAATTATAAGAGGACAAAAATATCTCAGCACCTGGTACCACAGACTGGTTCCACAATGGCGAGACGCAAGGTGAGACGCAAGGTGTGTGCACAAGAGAGAGAGAGAGAGAGAGAGAGAGAGGAAGGAGTAGTGTATGAACCAAAACACAAGAAAACATGTGAAAAAGGAAAATTTTGGTAATTGGTGTAGTCGAGCTATTTGGACTTGCGCTCAACTCGAGTTCTAAATAAGTCGAGTTTGAACAATTTTTTAGGTTCATTTAAAAAAAAGAAGCTCGACAAGCTCTGGTTCAAGCTCGCAAAGTTCTGTTCAATTAACACCTTTAGTAAAAATATAAATGTATCACATTATTTTTATTTTCTGGAAGAAAAAATTAAATCTTATGGTTGGAGTGTGCCCACCCAACAAGAGATTCTTGACTCCGTCCCTGGTTCCCCCTTAGTTCCCCCCATTCACACACACTCCACATACCTTATGACTACTTATAAATTACACCCAGAACATTTCCCCCTTTTTATGGTTCATAACCATACACAATTCTTATCACAAAATTCAACTCCTAGGGTTATAATTCAAAATCTTCCCCAAATCTCCTAATTTCCATAACTATATTTTAACCCCTAAATTAATTACCATAAATTATACATTAGCCCCTAACATCTAATAAGATGTCTTGCAATATAGGTATGGTCTCACAATAACGGTGCCTTGAATACGCAGGGGAGAGAGAATGAGTTTGAGAGGTAAAATAGAGAGACAGAGAGAATAAGGAGACAAAGTAATGGTGCCTTAAATACGCAGGAGAGAGAGAGAGAGATCGAGTTTGAGCGAGAACATAGGAGATTAGAATTGTTACAAGCATTTTTTAGATGTGGTTCAAGAGTAAATGTTAATAGAGACGAGTTATAAAACTCAGACGTCTTGAGTTTGAATTTTGGAATCTCCTAAGGGTCATCAGGTCATGAGAAATTTATCCTTCATGAATACTTTAGTTTTAGCGTGAATGACCTGTGTTAGACTAAACTAGGAAGAGATTAGTTGAAGCGCGCGTAAACTGATCTGCACATCTCTTACCGTTAGAACAAAAAAAAAAAAAAGTCTCTCTCCTTCTCTCTCTCTCCAAAATTAGTCTCAAAACCTCTTCGATGTCCTCTCAACCACTCTGTGGAGGCATATAATTCTCAGGGTATTTCCCCATAATTCTCGGGCATACATATGCATGTACGGAGTTATATACAAACACATCGTCGGGACTATTCATCAGCTCCTCTAATAGCTGTAAAACTCTTAGCCTTGACAAACTCTAGCAAAATACTCAAATGGGTCTGTTTTCATATCTTTCATCTGTTTAATTTATGGTCTAATAACATCCAAACAATCCCAAAAAAGAGTTATATGAAGAGAGAGAGTTTGCCTAAATATGAGTGAGAGAGTTTACTCAGTTGTACCTGTGTGCTTGTGTGTGAGTGAGAGAGAGAGTGTTTTGTGTTGCTCCTATAAAGCGTGGTGTTTTACCACACTTTTTTAGATGTTAAAAGCATTTTTTACTTAGAAGTGGAATTGTTAATTTTTTTTTTGACAAAAATAGGATTATTGACTTTGGTTTTAAACAAAATACTGTATTTTGATAATTGAATTTAAAAATAATTATAATTTTATTTAAAAATAACCATATTCTCATAAATAAATCAATACAAAAAAAGGACCAATGAAGAGAGTGGTAGGTTGCCAGTGGTTTTTAGAATATTTTAAATTTTAAGTCCCCTGATAAAAATAAAAAAAGTAATAGCATGGGTGTGCAATTTAATTCATGTAGGTCCCACGTGATGAGTAATCCTCCTTCGATGATGAGCCAAGCAATATGGGTGTGCGCCCATGTTATGAAAGCAAAAGATTTTGTCTAGAATAGTAATCCACTTTTCATGATTTTTTTGTGCTTGTACAAGAATAGGTGTTTCCAACGAAAGTTACATAGAGACCAAAAAAGAAACGAAAGCAACATCGGCTTTTTTATAATAGTAGTTGATCCTCACGTGAGCAAAGAACTAAAATTCGAATTGAACATAAAGGACAAAAATGAACTGTTTCTCAATTCATCTCCTTCCTCTTTAGAGGTATATCTTTATACTGCATTTCTCACAATTAGTGGCGTGGATGACATGCAACCTTTTGTCAATATCTCATGCAATATATGAATTGAAATATATGGCTTGACTTCGAATGATAAAATCAAAATATAAAGTGATATATTCATAGAGGAAACATCGACCAATATTCCTTGACAGCTTATGATATAGATTGATATAATTTACAGTTTTTAATTCTAAGGACCAAAGATATAAGGAAACAAAGTAATTATTTGTTGAACTTTGGTTTTTGGAAGCATTTGAAGAATCAGTTTGTAAATTTTTGGATCAGAAGTAATGATTGGGTATGCTTTATAAGTGACCTAGGACATTAGTTCATCTTAATTCTCATAAAACCTTTTGTATTGGAATATTTATTTTGATTAATTGTGCTCTTAACAGTTTTTGACTTTCCAAGAAAAAAAATGTGGCAAATATACACTCAAATTAAGAATTCCTAAAACTATCAAATCACTACCACAAATTACATTTTTTTTGGGTATTAACACTGAGCACATGATTGATGATTCCATTCAAATTATCTACATTAATGTTTAATATGCCAAAAAATACTGGAATAAGGTGGGGGGAAAAAGTGTGCAAGCATACAACAAATTTTATAGTTTTAGTCCACCATCAACAGGTACCAATTTAGAATTCGGATCTCTGCTAGGCAACAAAAACTTCTAAAACACCTTCATTTTTACCGCATCAAAAACACATATTCTGACAACAAACACCAACCAATATCGAAACACTAAAAGGATAGTTAATTTGGAATCAGGATTAGGTATAAAGAAAGTGTAAGGGAAATTCTTCCTCCACGAAGGACTCCACAAAGGATTTTAGCTGACCTGGGGGGTTCCGGACCCCAGTAACCTTTACCTCTCGTCCCACGTCGGGAGAGAGTCGTCTCCCCCTGCCATAAAAGTAAACACTTACACTTGACTCTCTCCCAATGTGGGAGGAGAGGTAAAGGCTACTGGAGTCTGGAACCCCCCAGCTCCAACCGGAATCCTTCGTGGAGGGAGAATTTTCCCCTAAGTCCGGAATCCCCCAACTCTCCCGATCAGATGGTTAGTGGGTACCTGCTCCATATAAAGTGTTCACTTATACGACAGGGGGGAGACGATTCTCCCCAGATGTGGGACGAGAGGTAAAGGGTACTGGGGTAGGAAACCCCCCAGGCCAGCCGGAATCCTCCGTGGAGAGAGAATTTCCCTTACAGAAAGAATGGCCTATCCCTACTTCAATCTTATAAATTTTTCTTGCCAATCTATTATTTCGTATGTGTTAAGAGAAAAAAAATTTTGAAACTAAAACATCAAGTGGGTCCCTGATATTCTTTAAATACCATTGAAAAAGAAGAGAACAAATTTCTGTGTGCACATACTTACCTAAATTGACGAAATGAGCCTGGCATTTAGTTAATAATCATTTTTTTCTCAACCTCTTCTAATACTTGAGGTGCAAACCAAATCATAAAATGAAATTTTCTCAACCATTTATAGGAATTATTGAAAAATGGTAAACATCTGTCTCTCTAAATTGAATCCAGATTGGTATCTTTTCACTGAATTTTCTTCGTATTCTTTTTATTTGTTTATCCCCCAAAAAATCCTTTCAATTGAGCAATCGATGGTGTGGCTAATGGCAATGAACTGACTGCAAGTACGCTGAAAAGCTACTTCAATTTGGCTACAAAAGATCAAAAAGGGCATTAGGGTCAAAGAGTGGGGTTTCGTGGAAGATGCCATTTTGCAATACGAAAACGCCCGGCTGGTATTTATCGAAGCCTCTTCAACACCTATTCTTTGTTATGGTAGCTCTAGGTTGTAGCCAACAAATGAAGAGATGATACTAAGGGTTGAAACCACGAAAAGCTACCATCATTCTTTTACACAAACATGAATTAGGCGCTGTCACACGAGAATCATGAGTAGAGATTGGGGGAACACAAGTGTCCGATTTTATAGGTGAACAATAATATTTTTGAAAGGAACCATCAAATTCGAAATGGTAACAAAAGATTAGTCATTTACTCTTAGAATCAATAAAGTCTAAAAGTAAATTAGGGTAGGTAATTGTAAGGTCTAAAATTAATAGGGTAGTAGTAGGGTCTCAAACTTTTATTAGTTACAATAATTGTAATTAAAAAAGGATAGTATGGATATTACTTGTTTTATTGAGGTTATTATAGTCAATCAAAAAAATTTCACTTTTGTTGACATTTTATAGTAGTATAAATAGATATAGATATAGATAGGATTGTCCAGAAGATTATAATTACAATACTATCTTTGTATGGATGAATCAAAATATAATAAATAAGAGTAATACTATTTTGACTTAAAATTTTGATTTAATTTGTTGATTTAATGATGTAATTACAGTGAAACCATCAGATTAATACCAAATTTTAATGTTTGATAGAGCCTAGAGTCCATCCACGAACAATAGTAAATTAGGTCAATAAATTAGGCATCAATAACATTACTCAATAAATAATTGAACAATGTTATTGAGACATAATTTGAATATATAATTTGCGGACATAATCATTGTAATCATTAGATTATCAATGGATACTAACCGTGAATGCACTCAACTATAAATCCAATTATCACAATGTATTAATTTCTCAAATTATATCTCTCACTTATATACCAATAACGTTAGTGTAAATAATTTACATCCTAACATCCTCCCGCAATCTAAACAGGATTGTCTCAAATGTTTAGATTGGATCGAATGAACTGAAAACGCGGAGAAGACAAGCCATTGGTGAAAATATTAGCAAGTTGCCTATCTATAGTATGTATTTGACAAATCGCCGGAAGCAACTTTCTCACGAACAAAATAGACATCAATCTCAATATACTTAGTTCTAGCATAAAAGACTGAATTGGTTGTGAGATATGTTGTGCTAATGTTGTCACAATAGGCTTCAACAGGGTTAGACAAAAAGACATGCAAATCCATTTAGCTACCACAAAAGCCAGAGTCCAATATTCTAATTCTTACTTGATCTAGAAACAGTGGATTGTTTCCTGGAAAACCAAAACAAGAGATTTTGGCCAAAATAAACACAATATCCTGCAGTTGAACGGCGGCTATCTGGACAACCTGTCCAATCAGCATTTGAGTACACTTTCAATCAATTAATTGATCCATGAAAAAATTGAAAATCATAGCCAAGAGTGCCTTTAAGGTATCATATGTAAAATCTTTTTTACAGCCTGGACATGATTATTAGTAGGATTTTGCATGTACAGAGAGACACTGTTCACAGCGAAGGCAATATTCAGAAAAGTAAATGTTAAATACAAGAGAGCACCAACAACACTAAGATAATCGGTAAGAGTATCAAAACTTGTTTTACGTCGATAAAATAATATCTCTCAAACTATTTTATGATCCTTACGAGTCTTTTTATGCATTATCAATTGATTTTGAGTAAAATATTTTAACACAACTTTATTATAGTGTTATACTTTTGATATACAACAGTAAATCACTATTGTAAATACAATACAACATCATTACAAGTTCAAGAGAAGATTTTAAAGAGAGACACAAAAAAAACATCGATGCATGTCTGTGGTAGGAATTCACAGTCCGACTTATTAATAATATAAATATTAAAGAAGACATTCAAAGAGAGGAACACATAGAGACATTAATGCCTGCCTTTGGTAGGAATTGGGAATATAAAAAATGCTATGGAATGGAAATCTAGTGGTCATCTTGGATTCATTTATTTACGGACCAGCCAGAAAGATTCAAGTAGTCACCAAAACTAACTTTGCATGGTATGTGCATGCTCTTGTATCTCCTTCCAAGCCTTGTTCACATGGCAATAGTCTGTAAGTGTTGCTCAAATTAGCAAGCCTTATCACATACATTCCCCCAACCACAGCATGTGTCATGTTCACTCTTCCTGTTGCGTTAATGGATTCCAAATTTTCTGTTGAATTCATTTGCTTCTTCTCCACCTAAAAGCTTCTGCTTTGGATTTCCCAGCATTAATGGCAAAACCAGAAAACAAACCATTGCAAAATTTCTAGGAACCATGACCTCGAACCTCTTGTCCACAGCTATGAGCCGTTCAAAATGTTTAGCCATTTTTACATGACCCCTTATGAAGTTTCTGAGGTTTGATGCTCCTAGCTTCTGAGCACAAGCCATGGCTTCATTGCTCGGAATCTTCTGCTCAATGCTATTTGCTAGTCTTTGTAGTCCACCACTTGTTTTGAATCAGAAGCCTTGTTCTTCAAATACTCCGGATCATTTGAGAGAGCTTTGATTAGGGCACTTGGTTCCTTTACCCAAAGACGACAACAATCCAAAGTGGTGAAGAACCATTTATGTGCATTGAGGCTACATGAGTGAGCACCCTCAATACCACGAAGAAAATGGCGAAACTCTGGGCAAATAATTGCACTTCCTGCATATGCAGCATCAATATGAACCCATATATTATAATCTTTTGCTACATCACATAATGGCCCCAATGGATCAACCGCATTGGATGAAGTAGCCCCTATAGTGGCACAGGAAAAAAATGGAATTAACCCAGATTTGATATCTGATTGAATTGCTGACCTTAGTGAATCGGGAGATAACCCAAATGCAGCAGACTTTGTGGTCAAGAGAGATCGAAAATTCGAGGAGTTAACGCCTACAATTTTAGCAGCTTTTTGGAGTGAACATGGGTTTGATCAGATCCATAAACAACAGGCTTCCCTATGTTTTCTCTCCCAATTTTGTCTATCATTTGGTCCCTCGCCGCGGTTAGTGTGCACAAGATGGCCTCACAAGTAGTTCCTTGTAGAACACCACTTCCACCACCAGAGAAAAGAAATGTCGTGGGAAGGTTAAGCATTTTTCAAAACCAATCCATCACTATGCTCTCTAGTTCTGTGGTAGCTGGTGATCAAATCCAATTTAGCTTTTTTTTTTTAAAATAGAAATTTAGCTTCTTTTTTTTATGTTTTTTGTTTATTGATGTCTAGTGACTTTTGCTCATTTAAAAATGTTGGTTCGATGAACCCAGATTCTACCTTGATAAACGTGAGTTGGTTAAGTGTGGCAATCAATTTATTTGTCCTGCACACATGTGGTATTGTCATTGTTGTGATACTTCAAAAAAATAGTAAAAATAATTATTATAATAATATTAAAAATATTTATAATAATGCTAAAAATATTCATAAAAATAATAAATCATTCACAAATGTATTCCTTGCTCCATCAATCATTGTCTTCTAGTCTTGTCATGTATAGTTCATATATGGGTAATATTATGTTTATTAAATTTTTTATTAAATCTTTATCTCAAATAATGTGACACAATTTTTCACTATCAAATAAGTAGATCTAATTAACAACGACATCTGACAGCAAAGTATGATTCTCAATCAATTTATAGAGTCTTTCTATAGTATCGACTTTTACCTTATTGATATGATACCGAAAAATGAACATCTACCATTGATCCATAATCAAAGAGTTACAACTGTTGATGAAATTTAAAATACTATTTTACATTTTATCGGTTACCCACTCAATAGATTTGAGTCTTGACAAATTCATTACAAAAAAATTTAGACAAGGACAAAAAAGAAGGAGAAAGAAGAAGATGGAGTTGCAGAGTTTTTTTTTATCCCAATGAACCATTCAAGAGATTATAAATTAATTAGTAGGTTGAGATTATAGTAATATTATATTTAATAAAAAAATACATTTAAAACATTTTAGAATAAGATTATCATGTGGATACTATGAACCAAAGAAGAGTAAGGATTTAGTCGTGTTTTGGGTAATTGGGATTTCTGGGTAATTGGGGTTTGGTTAGTAAGAATACTAATTGTATGCAAGGTTACCACTTTTTTGATAAGATTAACACTTTTTTTTAAGATAGATTATCATTTTTTTTTTTTGTAAGAGTACTACTTTTTGGGGTAAGATTACCATTTGTTAAGGAAGATTACCACTTTTTAAAGTAAGAGTACCATTTTTTGGGTTAATAATATTACCACTTTTTTGGGTTAGAATACAGGTGTAAGAATACAATTTTTTGAGTGTAATATTATCACTTTTATTTGGTAAGAATACTACTTTTTTGGTAAGATTATCATTTTCTAAGGCAAGATTATTACTCTTTTTTTGGTATGATAACCACTTTTTGGGGAAGATTACCACTTGTTGTTGAGGGCAACATTACTTTTACCTTGAGGTAAAAGTACCATTTTTTTTGGTTAACTTTACAATTTTTTTTTTGTTAGAATACAATTTTTTTTTTTGTTAGTACAAAATATTTTTTTTTGGGTGTAACATTATCACTTTTTATTTGGTAAGAATACTATTTTTTTGGTAAGATTGCCAATTTTTTGAGACAAGATTATCACTTTTTTTGGAAAAGATTACCAATTTTTACAGAAGAGTGTCACTTTTTGAGGGAAAGATTATCACTGTTGAAGTAAGAGTACCACTCTTTTTTAAAAAAAATTACCATTTTTTTTGTGTTAGAATACAACTTTTTTAGCTTAGAATACAACAATTTTTTGGGTGTAACATTATCACTTTTATTTTGTAAAAATACTACTTTTTTGAATAAGATTACCACTCTTCATAGCTAAGGTTAACAATTATTTGGATAAGCTATTGATAATAGATTACAACTCTTGGGTAATAATACCACTTTTTGAAAGCAAGTTATCATGTTTTTAATAAAATTACCACCAGGTTACCAATGTTTGCCCTAATGTTACAATTGATTGGGTAAAAACTACAACTATTTGGGTATAATTAACACTTTTTGAGATAAATTATCCTCTGTGGGTATAATATAACACTTTTTGAGGTAAAATTATTACTGATTGGGTAAGAATACACTTTTTTTTTTTGTAAGAATATTATTTCTTTTGGGTAAGATTACAATTAGTTTGGGTGATATTACCACTTTTATAGTTAAGGTTACCACTTGTTTGGCTAAGTGAGGGGAAGCAAGGTTCCCACATTTTTTGGGAAGGTTACAATTTTTTTGGGTAAGATTACCAAATTTTTATAGGTAGGGTTACCATTTTTTTGGTATAATTATCACTTTTTTTTTTAAGGTTACCACTTTTCAGGATCGATTCACCCTTTTTAGCGATCAAGAGTACTGATCTAATCGGGACCGATCCACCATTCTTTATAAATCAAGAGTGTCGTTCTAATCAGGACTGATCCACCCTTCTTTACCGATCAAGACTACGGATCTAATCAAAACCGATCCTAAGCGATAAATACTAGAGATCAAAGACACCGATCTTGGGATCAAATCATGTGATCTTGGCTGGGAGAACGACTACGATTTAATCAAGACTGATCTTGGTAGCGATCCTGTTGCTATCAAGTTTCGAAATTTCAAAAACACAAAGAACCCAATCTTATTAACGAAAATCGACCCGAAATGGAATTCAAGAATCCAAAACTAAAAACCCAACCTTATTACATTTTTTTTAATGTATCAAAATTTGGCATAAAATTTAAATGAGATTATTTTTTCCACTCAAATTATAATGAGGTCAAATTTTAATAGTAGCAAAATATAATTTTAATTTACTTGAATTATAATTCATAATTCAACTAGTTACATTAAATTAATCAAATTAACCTTTAATTTCATTCAATTGATACTCAATTCATTGAATTAACTTTCTAAATTAAACAATAAAGATTCAATTTATCAAATTAAGACCAAAGTAACATACGATTTCATTTCTTTAATCTTCAATTCATCAACATTAACATTCAATTTTATCTAATAAGCATTTAATTCAATAAATTAACAATCAAATTCAACAAGTTAACGTTCAATTAATCAAATTAACGCCAAATTAACATGGAATTCATCTATTTCATATTCAAATTCGTACAATTAACACTCAATTAATCAAATTAACATCCAAAACTATTTAAAAAATATTCAATTTATCAAATCAACACCAAAGTAACATGTAATTTCACTCAACTTGAATTTAATTCATCAAATTAACATTCAATATCATCTAATTAACATTCAATTCATTAATTAACATTTAATTTTTTCTAATATATTTAATTCATTAAATTAACATTCCAATTCAACTAGTTAACATTAATTAATAAAACAAACTTTCTATTTCATTCAATTAACACTCAATTCATTGAATTAACTTTTCAAATCGAACAATAAATATTCAATTTATCAAATTAATACCAAAGTAACATACAATTCCATCTAATTAATATTCCATTAATTTAATATCAAATTAAAATTCAATTGTATATAATGAGCATTTAACTCATTAAATTAACATTAAATTAATCTAATTAACACTAAATTGACATTCAATTCATCTAATATATATTCAAATTTAGTCAATTAACACTCAATTAATCAAATTAACATCCAAAATTATTTAATAAATATTCAGTTTGTTAAATCAACATCAAAGTAACATGCAATTTTATCTAATTAAAATTTAATTTATCAAATTAGCACCAAATTAACTTTCAATTTTATCTAATTAACATTCAATTTTTTTCTAATAAGTATTTAATTCACTAAATTAACATCCAAATTCAACTAGTTAATATTAAATTAATCAAATAAACTTTCAATTTTATTCAATTAACACTCAATTCATTGAATTAACTTTCCAAATCAAACAATAAACATTTAATTTATCAAATTAACATGAAAACAACAAACAATTCAAACTAATTAATATTTTTTTTAAGTTAAACACATTTAGGACAAATTTTATAAATAACAAAATTATAAAGCGAATAGGAGATGACATAAACCTTGTCCCTTAATAAAAAAATGTTAAAAGTTTACTTTAAATACAAATTTATCATCCTAAAAAGTGATGAGTCCCATTTGAAATTCATCCCCATATTCTTGATGCCCAAATTTACCTCCACATGATGAGTCCACGACAATTCAAAAGAATTGTTTTTCAAAATAATTATTGCTTGAAATGCTCCATTAGCTTCCAATGGAAATTACTTCCACGTGGTGGGTCCCATGGCAAAGAAAATTTGGCTTTCCTTCCGAGTAAAAGCTGGTGTAAAAAAGGCGTTGAAGTCTATCTCCAAGTGGCAAGATCGAGAGGCAAGAATATTTGATATTGTCAGAAGAAATCTTCTGCTTAAATGCTGAATTTGTTGATGTCTCGAAGTGGTGGACTTCTTATAACCAATTTTACACGGTTCCCAATAGTTCGTAATCTTCTAAATATTGCATAAATTGCACGCGTGATCTTCTAACGTCTATGAAATTTTCTTTTTAACCAACTCTTCCTTTTTTTGTTTCTTTTCTTTCTTAGCATTATTGAGATTTCTCACTAATTTCTTGGACTTAGCAATAAAAGATTCATAATCTAAAATAGGTGCTAAAACATCGTCCTCTCCATTAGAGAAAATCCTCTTGTGTTTTTATGAACAATAGGCTCTTTACATAGTCATCCTTAGAGAAAGTGTCATTTGATTTCAATGTTTGATAAATCTCTTCTCTAGACATTTTTGGGATGAAATTCTCTTGACTGTGGACACGCTAATGAACTGTCTCCACCATCTGGTTGTTAACAAGCATTGGATTGTACAAAGAATAGTGGTCTTACTTATTTAAAACACATGGACATAATCAATGGATACCTCTACCAAAGAATCTTCAATACCATACTCAAGACCATCATCTGAACTGGAAAAAAATCTCACTATCCTTGTGATTTAGATTAGTCACGTTGAAAGAGACTATTCTTGTATTCTTGTTAGTCGTCACCTTTCCAGCATCAAGAATTAAAGAACCCCCAAGAGGCTTAATTGGAGTAACAGAAACCTCCACCACAGGATCAACATCTTCTAAGTTTAATAAAGTTTGAGAGAGATTAACATCCTCACCATTTTTTTCTAACTGTGATGAGTCTTGAAAGAGCATATTGTTTAGTGAGCCAAAGTGAGAATCTTCTCTGCAACTTTCTCCACCTTTGATTGGGCCATCACTTTTGAAATAAAGTGTTATATACTTTCATCCATTATAGGATCAGCATTTACTACTACCTCATTTTCTATCACCGTTAAATCCACCACTTCAAAAGTTATGTTATTTGGTGCACCAGTATCAATTTGTGCTTGAGTAGTTAATGAAGCATTTTTTTCCCTGCAATTCAGTGCTGCAATTTTGGGAGGAATAATATGTGGCATCCTTGCTTGAGTGGTCTCCTTTTTCCAAAATCTTAGGAGTTGCCTCCTCCAAATCCCTTGATTCCAGAATCAAATTAGGCTCATTTCCTAAAGTGTCTATCATTGCCTTCTTCGCACTAGGAGTCTATTTTGACTTGGTTTGTTGTACCCAAATCCCTTTAGATGGCTGGATCAAATCTAGTTGCTTTGATTGAGGTTGAGCTTTCCTTGAATCAGAGGTTTCCTTATGAGATTTCCTAGAGATCTGATTCTGCTGAGTTTGTTTCCCCTTATTTTTCTCTCCTATTGCCTTTCTTGTAATATTTTCCCCAAGATCTTGATTCTTACCTTGATTTTAATCCGAATCCAGGGCACTTTTCCTTTTTCTGCAGTGTTCTTCGCCATGGCCCAGCTTCTTGCAACTCTTTGTAGAAACTGCTTGCTGCATTCATCGACTATTCGTTGCCACCTAGCTTCTTCATCCCCCATATCAATCCAAATTCTGCTTGGGTTGTTAGCTAAGAGGTTGACTTCCACACAAACTCTAGCCATGCTAGGTTGAGACAAGGAGAGGGATGCCTGGTCATAGGCCAACACCTTACCTATAAGTTTTACCAGTAACACCAGGTATGGTTTCTTGAAAAAGTTCAATGGTAATCCAGGAAACGATATCCAAATGGAACAACTGAAGGCTCAATGCCTGGTACAAAACTAGAGAACCACTTAAAAAAGTTGAAGAGGTAGTCCTCTATTAGTGTAGCATCCTTAAGCCTCGTCTTCACGTAATCTTCATGCAACTGAAATCATAAGAGTATATGCCTCTGATCAATTGACCCAACCTCAAATCTCCCTTTAAACTCTATTTGGATCTTATTACTTCCTTGATAACTCCTAGTGAGGGTTTGCCATATGCACACTTACCAATCAAAGAGTATTGGAGGGATTGGCAAGACTTCTGGATTTCTTCATTGGTAAACTACAACGATGGTTCATCTTCATAGAACACTATGGGTTTGTCAAGTTTCTCTGGCTGTGGATCCTCAGAAGGTTGTTGGATTTGGGGCCTGAATAAAGATGCAAATGATTGTTTTGTGTTGGTGGATGAATCTAGGGGTTTTGGTGGAATATGAGGTTGTGTCGGTGATGAACTCATGAGGAAGAAAAATTTATAGATAAGTCTTAGGAGCCTTCTAATTAATATTCAATTCATCAATTTAACACAAAGTTAACATTCAATTTTCATTCAATTTTATCTAAAAAGCATTTAATTCATTAAGTTAACATTCAAATTTAACTAGTTAACATTAAATTAATGTCAAATTAACATTCAATTCATCTAATTTATATTCAAATTTATCCAATCAACACTCAATTAATCAAATTAACGTCCAAAATTATTTAATAAATATTCATTTTATCAAATCAATACTAAAACAACATGCAATTTCATCCAATTAAAATTTAATTTATCGAATTAACATTTAAATTCATCAAATTAATATTCAATTCATCAGATTAACACCAAATTAACATTCAATTTCATCTAATTAACATTTATTTTTTTCTAATAAACATTTAATTCATTAGATTAACATTCGAATTCAACTAGTTACATCCAAGAATTGCTAAGAAGGCTCACAAATGTTGAGAAGAAAAGGAAATAGAAAGAAGAGGACCTACCTGCCTTAACATTGACATTGCATAATGTTCCAATTAGGAATGATTCGCCAAGAATCACTAGGTCCAAATCTAAATCCATGATAGCGTTGAAAATTCCAAAGCAAAACAATAGATATGGATTTAGGCATTAAGGGAGCTAATTTTCATGGATTTCATGGAGATCTTTCAAACATTAAGGGTTCCAGGGATTTCATGGAGATCATTTAGTCAATCTTTACCAGTTTATGGGAGGATTTTCAGGGATTAATAGCAGAATGATCATGATATACTGCCCACCAAATCTTGTCTTTTTAATGTGTGATCACATGCAAATGATTGCATGTGATTTGTCCAACGTTGGGAAGATTTTATTCAAAGAGATCATCTCTAGCTCAACATGCAAAAAACTGTTTGTTTGACTACTGCTAGGAGTCCATTTTGTGAAAAGGCAGCAACTATCTCATTGTTCACGTTACTATTCATCTAGAACTGCAACTAGATTGGTTTCGTGGAATTTGTCTCAAAGGTCTCCAATTCAGCTGGAATTACCTCATTTGTTTCAAAGGTCTCCAATTCAACTAGACTGCTTTGACAGTTATAGCTAGCTGAGTTCCTACATCATTTAGTTAAGAAGGGAGCATGCTTGTGACAAATATTTTTTGTACTAAGCATGCATATTTTGCTTTTTTTATTTATTTCATTATTCCATGTAACTAAATTTTATTTGAAATCAATAAAACTCCCTCGTGTCGTCGAGGTTCTAAAAAAAAGAAAAATTCAATTACCACTAAATTCATTGAATTAACTTTCAGGTGACTTCTCCTCCCGTCATCACCGATGTGCAGGACATATAAATTGAGAGTTCACTTGGGTATAAAAAGTTCACTTGTGCATGCTCTTGTATCTCCTTCCAAGCCTTGTTCACATGGCAATAGTCTGTAAGTGTTGCTCCAACTAGCAAGCCTTATCACATACATTCCCCCAACCACAACATGTGTCATGTTCAGTCTCCTTGTTGAATTAATCGATTCCAATAGCCTTCTGTTAAATTCATTTGCATCTTCTTCACCTCAAAGCTTCTGATTAGCATTCCCCAGCGTTAATGGCGAAACACAAACCATTGCAAAATTTCTAGGAACCACAACCTCGAGCCTCTTGTCCATGGCTATGAGCCGTTCAAAATGTTTAGCCATTTTTACATGACCCCTTATGAATTTTCTGAGGTTTGATGCTCCATTGCTTCTGAGTACAAGCCATAGCTTCATTGCTCGTAATCTTCTACTCAATGCTATTTGCCAGTCTTTGTAGTCCACCAATTGTTTTGAATCAGAAGCCTTGTTCTTCAAATACTCCGGATCATTTGAGAGAGGTTTGATTAGGGCACTTGGTTCCTTTCCCCAAAGACAACAACAATCCAAAATGGTGAAGAACCATTTATGTGCATTGAGGCTAAATGAGTTAGCACCCTCAATACCACGAAGAAAATGACGATAAATCTAGGCAAATAAATGCACTTCCTACATATGCAACATCAATATGAACCCACATATTATAATCTCTTGCTACATCACATAATGACCCCAATGGATCAACTGCATTGGATGAAGTAGTCCCTATAGTGGCACAGAAAAACAAAGGAATTAGCCCAGATTTGATATCTTATTGAATTGCTGACCTTAGTGAATCGGGAGATAACACAAATAAACAACAATGACAATACCCATGATAAATGTGAGTTTGTTGTGACAATCAATTTATTTGTCCTGCACACAAGTGTTATTGTCATTGTTGTTCATTTGGGCTATCTCCCGATTCACTAAGTTCAGCAATTCAATCAGATATCAAATTTGGACTAATTCCATTGTTTTTTTGTGCCACTATAGGGACTACTTCATCCAATGTAGTTGATCCATTGGGGCCATTATGTGATGTAGCAAGAGATTATAATATATGGGTTCATATTGATGCTGCATATGCAGGAAGTGCATTTATTTGCCCAGAGTTATCACCATTTTCTTCGTGGTATTGAGTGTGCTAACTCATTTAGCCTCAATGCACATAAATGGTTCTTCACCACTTTGGATTGTTGTTGTCTTTGGGGAAAGGAACCAAGTGCCCTAATCAAACCTCTCTCAAATGATCCGGAGTATTTGAAGAACAAGGCTTCTGATTCAAAACAAGTGGTGGACTACAAAGACTGGCAAATAGCATTGAGCAGAAGATTCCGAGCAATGAAACTATGGCTTGTGCTCAGAAGCTATGGAGCATCAAACCTCAAAAACTTCATAAGGGGTCATGTAAAAATGGCTAAACATTTTGAACGGCTCATAGCCATGGACAAGAGGTTCAAGGTCGTGGTTCCTAGAAATTTTGCAATGGTTTGTGTTTCGCCATTAATGCTGGGAAATGCTAATTAGAAGCTTTTAGGTGAAGAAGATGCAAATGAATTCAAGATAAGGTTTTTGGAATCGATTAATTCAACAGCGAGACTGAACAGGACACATGATGTGGTTGGGGGAATGTATGTGATAAGGCTTGCTAGTTGGACCAACACTTACATACTGTTGCCATGTGAACAAGGCTTGGAAGGAGATACAGGAGCATGCACAAGTGAAATTTTTATACCCAAGTGACCTCTCAATTTATAGTCTTTTTGTGGTACCAATTTTTACCTTTTCAATATGGTACCGAAAAATGAACATCCACCATTGATCCATAATCAAAGAGTTACAACCGTAGATGAAATTTAAAATACTATTTTACATTTTTCCGATTACCCACTCAATAGGTTTGTGTCTTGACAAATTCGTTAAAAAAAAAAATTCAGACAAGGACGAAGAAGAAGGAGAAAGAAGAAGATGGAGTTGCAGATTTTTTTTAGCCCAATGAACCATTCAAGAGATTATAAATTAATTAGTAGGTTGAGATTATAGAAATCTTATATTTAATAAAAAAATACACTTAAAACTTTTTAGAATAAGATTATCATGTGGATACTATGAACCAAAGAAGAGTAAGGGTTCCAGTCGTGTTCTGGGTAATTGGGATTTGGTTAATAAGAATACTAATTGTATGCAAGGTTACCACTTTTTTTATAAGATTAGCACTTTTTTTAAGATAGATTATCACTTTTGTTTGGGTAAGAGTACCACTTTTTTGGGTAAGATTACCATTTGTTAAGGAAGATTACCACTTTTTGAGGGCAATATTATCATTGTTGAGGTAAGAGCACCACTTTTTAGGTTAACATTACTACTTTTTTGGGTTAGAATACAGGTGTAAGAATACAACTTTTTGAGTGTAACATTATCACTTTTATTTGGTAAGAATACTACTTTTTTTGGCAACATTACCACTTTTTGAGGCAAGATTATTACCATTTTTTTGGTATGATAACCATTTTTTAGGGAAGATTACCACTTCTTATTGACGGCAAGATTACCACTTACCTTGACATAAAAGTACCACTTTTTTTGGTTAACTTTACCACATTTTTTGTTAGAATACAAATTTTTTGGGTGTAAGAATATAATTTTTTGGGTGTAACATTATCACTTTTATTTGGTAAGAATACCACTTTTTTTTGTAAGACTGCCAATTTTTTGAGACAAGGTTATCACTTTTTTTGGGAAAGATTACCAATTTTTATAAAAGAGTGTCACTTTTTGAGGGAAAGATTACCACCATTGAGGTAAGAATACCACTTTTTTTTTTGTTAAAATTACCATTTTTTGGATTAGACTACAACTTTTTTGGTTTAGAATACAACTTTTTGGGGGTGTAAGAATACAATTTTTTTGGTGTAATATTATCATTTTTATTTTATAAAAATACCACTTTATTGAATAAGATTGCCACTCTTCATAGCTAAGGTTAACAATTATTTGGCTAAGCTATTGATAATAGATTGCAACTCTTGGGTAATAATACCACTTTTTGGGAGCAAGTTTCCACGTTTTTAATAAAATTACCGCTAGGTTACTAATGTTTGCCCTAACGCAACCACTGATTGGATAAGAACACAACTATTTGGGTATAATTAACACTTTTTCAGATAAATGACCATCTTATGGTATAATTAACACTTTTGGAGGTGAAATTACTATTGATTGGGTAAGAATACACTTTTTTTTTTAGGTAAGAATATCATTTTTTTTGGGTAAGGTTACAATTAGTTTGGGTAATATTACCACTTTTATAGTTAGGATTACCACTTGTTTGGTTAAGTGAGGGGGAGCAAGGTTACTATGTTTTTGGGGAAGGTTACAATTTTTTTAGGTAAGATTACCAAATTTTTATAGGTATGATTACCATTTTTTTTTTGGTAAGGTTACCACTTTTCAGGACCGATCCACCTTTTTTAGCGATCAAGAGTACCGATTTAATCAGGACCGATCCACCCTTCTTTAGCAATCAAGAGTACCGATCTAATTAGGACCAATCCACCCTTCTTCACCAATCAAGACTACAGATCTAATCAAAACCGATCCTGAGTGATAAACACTAGCGATCAATTACACTGATCTTGGGATCAAATCATGACCGATCAACTACCGATCTTAGCTGGGATCAAGACTACAATTTAATCAGGACCGATTTTGTCAGCGATCCTATGGCAATCAAGTTTCGAAATTTAAAAAACCCAAAGAAACAATCTTATTAACAAAAATCGACCCAAAATGGAATTCAAGAACCCAAAACCAAAAACCCAATGTTATTAAATTTTTTTTATGTATCAAAATTTGGCATAAAATTTAAATGAGATTCTTTTTTCCGCTCAAATTATAATGAAGTCAAATTTAAATAGTAGCAAAATATAATTTTAATTTACTTGAATTATAATTCATAATTCAACTAGTTACATTTCAAATTAACCTTTAAATTCATTCAATTAATACTCAATTCATTGAATTAACTTTCTAAATTAAACAATAAAGATTCAATTTATCAAATTAACACCAAAGTAAAATACAATTTCATCTCTTTAATCTTCAGTTCATCAAATTAACACTGAATTCACATTCAATTTTATCTAATAAACATTTAATTCAATAAATTAACAATCAAATTCAACAAGTTAACGTTAAATTAATCGAATTAACACCAAATTAACATGGAATTCATTTATTTCATATTCAAATTCGTACAATTAACACTCAATTTATCAAATTAACATCCAAAACTATTTAAAAAATATTTAATTTATCAAATCAACACTAAAGTAACATGTAATTTCACCCAATTATGTAAACCCCCACATTTTTCTCTCTATATAACAACGTAATTACTTTTGAAATGCTAAAATATGTAATGATGCATGCATAAACTATGTAGATTTTAAGAGTAGAAATTAAAATTTTAGTTGAGGTAATAGGATATGTTGTAGAAGTTTAGAAGTATTCCGAAGTGAAAGCACACAGTTAGAGAGAATTTGGGTAGAAAGGATTTTGGACACTTCCTAGTATTTGAACCATAATGGTTTACCTTGATGTCTATTTGATTTAAAATTTTTACAGTAGATAGTAGACTTCCAGGGCTACAAAAGTGTATTTCACCAAAATTTTCCAAATCAACTTGTAAATAGGCAAAAACTTCACTGAATATTTCAGCAGCAACAGGAAGTCCGTTCGAACGACCTACGTTCGAACGTGAAAGTCCGTTCGAACGCCAACCGTTCAAACGTGAAAGTATGTTCGAATGATGGTTCATTCCAGTACTCTATCTCTGATGGGAAAAAAAAGTACTGGGAGTAACTAACATTCGAACGCCAATGACGTTCAAACGTGAGCGATGAATTAGAGTATTAGATTTACGTCGTTTGAATTCTTTTCTTCCCCTATAAATACATAAGGGCGCCTCCAATAGCCCCATTTCAATATTTATAACCCTAGAGAGGCTTAGAGAGGAAGAAATTGGGGACAAATACAAGATCAAGAGGGATTTGTACATTGAAGTGGATCAAAGTTTCTAATTTTTCAAGAACACCAAGGAAAAAGAAAGGTAGGGGTTTTTTTTCCACTCTTGTCCATTGAGGCTAGGGTTTATATATATGTATGTTTTGCTTCAAAAATCTTAGATATATTTTATGATATCCTTGTTTCTTTATGTTCTTGCAATCCTTTTCATGTTTTGAGTGAAGTTTTGGGATGAAAGCCATTAAAACTCTTGTTTTGAATCAAAACCTAGTTTTTCAAGAGAAATAGATTTTTTTCTTAAATTTTCCTTTTTTCTTGATTTAAAAAATCTAGTACTTTGTATTGAACAATAAAATGGTATTTTTAATGATCTCTTGCATATTTAATTAAATTGTTCTATTGGAATAATACATGTGGAATTTGGGAATTTTTGGAATTGCTTGTGATTTGAGGAAATTGGTTGGGTATTGTATCTCTTGTGGATGTTTGGATGACTATGGGTGGTCGTTGACTGGGTATCGTAGAGTGGGTAGATGCGTTTCTTACTCTGTGCGGGTCTGAATTTTTCCTACCACTCGTAGTGGGATTGATTTCTTGCGAGGATCAAACCACTATTCGCTCACGTGGTACCGAGGCTGAGGGTTAGTATACTATTCCTGGGTTGGATCGTCCCTGCCAATGCGTTGGTATACACCCTTCCTAAAGTTAGATATCCTTGCGAGGATTGGGTGTGTGTGTGTGGGCCAAGATATTCTCGATATGTTTATTCATGCGATGTTATACATCATACCTGAGATACAAGTACAGATACATATACATAATGTTGTGACAGATACAAGTCTTGGCTTGATATACATTGTGGGTAATGGTACAAGTTGTGGGTTATTAGTTATTGTTGTGGAAATGACTTATTGTTGGAATTGGTTTTACTTCTTCATTTTATATATCGAGTTTGCGTAAACTTGAGATCGAATTTCACTGTTTTCTTTCAAAAGTTATATATGATATTTGTGAAATGAGACCGACTTATTTTTTATGTTTTCAAAACATTGTCCAAGTTTGGGAGGATTTTCCTATAAAGCTTAGTGCTCACCCCCTACAAACAATATTATTTTTAGATTTTACTTTAGTGGAAGAGCTCGGAGTGGACGAGCAGGTACTTTGGAGAGCTCAAGTGGATGGGCATGTGGATCCGGAGGGGAATGTCTAGAATTGTCTTTTTATGTACTAGACTAGGAGTTTCATTTCGAGATATTGTTAATGTTAATACTTTCCTTATTCTGCTACGAGATAATGGTTTGGGCATATTCTTTTGGGCGTAGTTGTCATAGTTTGACATATTCTTTTGGATGTAATTACCATGGTTTGACATATTCTTTTGGATGATATTGTATATGTTATGTATGATGAATGAAATTTTCTTTACTTATGGATCTTATTAGTTGCTCTCATTATATGAATGGTTTTAGATAGTAATATCGTCCAAGATGGATTTTGGGGCATTACAAATTAAAATTTAATTCATCAAATTAATATTCAATTCATCAAATTAATATTCAATTTCATCTAATTAACATTCAATTTTTTCTAATAAGCATTTAATTTATTATATTAACATTCAAATTCAACTAGTTAACATTAAGTTAATCAAACAAATTTTCAATTTCATTCAATTAACACTCAATTCATTGAATTAACTTTCCGAATCAAACAATAAAGACTCAATTTATCAAATCAACACCAAAGTAACGTACAATTCTATCTAATTAATATTCAATTCATCAATTTAACACCAAATTAACATTTATTTTTATATATGAGCATTTAACTCATTAAATTAACATTTAAATTCAACTAGTTAATATTAAATTCATCAAATTAACACCAAATTAACATTCAATTCATCTAATTTATATTCAAAATTAGACAATTAACATTCAATTAATCAAATTAACTTCCAATTATTTAATAAATATTCAATTAATCAAATCAACATCAAAGTAACATACAATTTTATCCAATTAAAATTTAATTTATCAAATTAGCACCAAATTAACATTCAATTTTATCTAATTAACATTCAATTTTTTTCTAATACGTATTTAATTCACTAAATTAACATTCAAATTCAACTAGTTAACATTAAATTAATCAAATAAACTTTCAATTTTATTCAATTAACACTCAATTCATTAAATTAACTTTTCAAATCAAACAATAAACATTTAATTTATCAAATTAACATGAAAGCAAAATACAATTCAATCTAATTAATATTTTTTTAAGTTAAACGCATTTAGGGAAAATTTTATTAATAATGAAATTATAAAGAGAATAGGAGATGACATAAACCTTGCCCTTTACATAATAAAAGAACGTTAAAATTTTACTTTAAATTCAATTTTATCATCCTAAAAAGTGATGGGTCCCATTTGAAATTCATCCACATATTCTTGATGCCCAAATTTACCTCCACATGATGGGTCCCATGACAATTCCAAAGAATTGTTTTTCAAAAGAATTCTTGCTTGAAATGCTCCATTAGCTTCGAATGGAAATTGCTTGCACATGGTGGGTCTCATGGCAAAGAAAATTTGGCTTTCTTTCCAAGTAAAAGTTGCCTCCTCTGTAAAAATGACGTTGGATTCTATGCTTACTAAATTTTGGGATTAAATTTAGAGTGCAAATGACATGGCAACATAGCATTTGGAGTCTTTATTGAGGCCCAAATGACATGACACCAAATAAAGAAACCCAAGTCAGCTGCCATATCATTTTGACTCCAAATTTGGTCAATGTACAATTACATTATTTGATATTGTAAGAAGAAATCTTCTTCTTAGAGCAACTCCAACTAGCTCAACAAAGGGTATCTTTTGGCTATTTTGCTGAGCCAATCCAAAAAATTTGGCTCCAATCGGCTCAACAAATCACTCGCTAATTTGTCTCCCCCCATTCTCACTCATCAATTCTGGCTAGCAAGGCTCTTTCTCATCCGAGCTATCCCCCCAATTTTGGGTTGTTCTTCATCAGAGTTTTTCAGCAATTTTGGTCTTAGTCTCTCACTTGTCTCTCTTAGAGTCTCCTTGCACTCTCAGACTCTCTCCGTCGGTGGAGCGTCCCAAGAGTCACCAGATTCCCCACCACCATCGTTGATCGTTGTTCGTGGCCAACATCGTCAATCAAGAAGGGTTTGCTCTAACATCGTCAGATCTTATTTGCAATATTGTTGTTTATACATCATCTGGGTGTTCCAATTTTTAGAATTTCTAATCTGGGTTTGCTCTATTTTTCCTTGTTTCGTTCCTCTTTAGATATGATCTGGGTTTGCTCTGTTTTGTGTTTGTTTGGTTGGTTGATTCCTCTGGCTTTTAAAAAATGATGAATGAATTAGATTTGTAAAAATTTGATCTTAATTATTTGCCTTTTTCGAAGACGTTTTGATTTTAAAGAGTGACCCCAATGATGAAACACTGAGTAAGCTTGATTGGGTTAAAATTATGTGATTGAATAAGGGTATTGCGACAAATGATTAAGATGATCCATAAAGCATTGCAATACTGAGGTATCATTGATTTTCTTTTTTTTTAAAAAAAAAATTTGTTTCAAGTTTAGGGTTGCAAGAAGTATTTTATTCCTCCGTTCCCAACAATACACAGAACTGTGATTATACATTGTTAATTGTGGTGGTGATGGATCAAATTCATTGGAAGTTTATTTAGTTTGTTGTTGGATGGATGCCTTTCTAATTTATCAATCTTACATGTTTGTTTTTCCCCACTTTCGTTTTCTTTCAACTTTATGAATCATAACATCCTATTATGGTGTTGATGCTATCTTATCTGTAATCAATTTCATGGTTCTTAATAAAAATCAAGTATGGAGCAAAGTTATGCATACCCTTGGCCTTTTTTTCGGAAGAAAAGATAACCTTCAAGGAAAATTAGAATACTTGTAATTAAAAAATTATATTATTGTCCTTCTGTACATTGTATTTGATACTTCAATCTTTTTGGTATACTTGTAATTAGTCTAAGGAAATTTGACATCTAACCCCTCATTTTGGAAGTCGTCGGCTTTTCTTATATGATGGACTTCTTTATAGAGCTCTTTTCAATGTTTTTATGGCTCTGCTCAGAAATCTGTGACCTCTTGTTTGGCTTGAGCTTAAAGTGGTTGACTTTCTCTCTATGATCTAGCCTTCAAAAAATTTCGCAGTGAACCTTTATGCACCTTTCTTTTGAACTTTTTTTTATCAACAATGTAGGTTTTCTAATGGATGAACATGGACATTACTTCACCAATCTCTTAAACGACGGAACAAACGTAAATAAGTTTAACACTCAATCAGTAGACCAAATAAGTCATTCTTCACTAATATCACCTCAAATAGAATCCACCACCAAAAAGGTTCAAGGCGGCAACTTTACAGTTGAGGAGGACTTAGTTTTAATCTCAGGTTGGCTTAATATTAGCGTGGATGTTGTGCATGGGAATGAGCAAAAATCTAAAAAGTATTGGCAAAGGGTTTGAGATTACTTCAACGAATATAAATCTCAGTTAGATTGTAATCGCAATCAAGTTTCTTTGATAAATCGTTGGTCGACAATTCAACTAGCCACCAATAAATTTTGTGGCTGCTTTGACCAAATTGAAAGGTTGAATCAAAGTGGTTTGACTGAGAAAGACAAGATATGAGTGCATTTTATTTAAAAGTGTGAAAATATGACATTTTTCTTTTATGATACATAGTATTATTGTATAATTTTCAGGTCCGTGATGCAAAAAAGGTGTATAAGGAACTTCATAAATCCTCTTTTCCATTTGAACATTGTTGGAATGAGTTACGGTATCAACCAAAATGGATAGAGGATTCTCAGTCCAAGAAACAAAAAACAAAAGGTGGTGCAACTCTTAGCAACTCTAATCCTTCAACACCAGAATTGGTAAACATAGGAGACGATAGTGGGGGCTTGGAGAGGCCAACAAGAAGGAAGGCTGTGAAAGAGTGAGTAAGAAAGTCAAAGAGCAAACTCTCTGAAGGTGATAATTCAAGTTCAACCTATTTCGTGAAATTGTTTGAAGACATGAAGGAGGAGAAAAAGATGACGGCAGAGAAGAATGTCGAATTCGTGGAAAAGATATTGGCTGTTGAACAAGAGAAGGTATAACTCAAGCAAATGAAGGAGGAACGAAAAATAATGTTGCTGGATACGAGTGTCATGCCTCTGATTCAACCTGAATATTTTAAGCGCTTTCAGATGGATATCATGACAAAGAAAATGTAGTTCTTTTTTATTCATAGACTAATAACTTTTGGAGTAGTAGTACAACGAACAAGTATTGTAATATTATGCATGCTTAAATATTCGTAGACGATGAATGTTTAAATATTCGCTGCATATTACTGCCTAAAACATTACATGCATATTCCAGAAGTGCTCGATTAGATCAGTTTGGAGTATCAAATGAGTTCTCTGTCTCGAATGCGATGTTGAGTATGAATAAATTGAAGCAATTCTGAAATCTGTTTGGATATCAATGTAGGAGTGGGAATTTCATCCGATCCATCATAACTAAAGTCCATTTCATTACTGTCCCTCTCCTCCTCGACAATCATGTTATACAATATTATGCATGCCTTCATAATATCCTTAAACACTTCAAGTTTCCAGAAACATACAGGTCCACGAACTATAGAAAATCGTGCTTGGAGCACTCCAAAAGCTCTCTTAACATTTTTTCTGGCTGACTCTTGAGCTTGTGCAAAATATATTTGCTTATTGCCTCTTGGACATGAAATTGTTTTGACAAACGTGGCCCACTTTGGATATATACCATCAGCAAGATAATATCCCATAGTATAATCATTTCCATTGACGGAGTAATTAACCAAAGGAGCCCTACCTCTGAAAGAAGAGTAAAAACAAAAGAGCGTTCTAGTACATTTATATCATTTTGGGATCCAGGTAATCCAAAAAAGGTATGCCAAATCCATAGATCATATGAAGCCATCGCCTCTAAAATAATTGTTGGTTCATGAACATGACCAAAATACATACCTTTCCATGCTGTTGGACAATTCTTCCATCTCCAATGCATGTAGTCAATGTTACCTAGCATCCTCGAAAACCCATGTCTCTCACTGATTGCTAATAATCTAGCAATGTCTGCATTGTTTGGTGACCTAAAGTACTCATTAGAATAAATTGCTACTATGGCCGATACAAATTTTTGCAGACTTTCTATTGTGGTGCTTTCATCAATCCTCACATAAACATCAATAACATTTTCTGCAATTCCATAGGCAAGCATTCTTATAGTGACAATCATCTTTTGAAAGGGAGACAAGCCAATATTCCCAACAGTACCCTTTTTTGGACAAAATATGGATCATAAACTTCCATCATGGATAGAATACGAACGAAAAGATATCGATTCATTCGAAACCTCATTCAAAATAAATTTCAGGGATAGGTAGGCAATTTAGCAAAATAATCTCGATAAAGTCTCTCATGTCCTTCAACTCGATTGCGAAAAATAACAAAATGACCTTGAATAGAATCACGACGTATTGCGGAACTGTTCTCAGTATTGAGTTTCTCCATTGCCATAACAACAACTGCTAACATCTCTAACTCATCATCAGAGTCAGAATCACTAAGAATCATCTTCAATTTACCATCATAAGTCATAGCAAAGAAATATGAGTTCAATACTAGTAAAATAAATTTGAGCTATATGACAATGAGAAGGGGGAGGTTTTATTTATACATTTTCAAAAATATGACCGTTGTAAATATGACCGTTGAAAATATGGTCGTTGAAAATATGACCATTGTAAAATTTAAAATTTAAAATTTGATGACATGGCATGACACATCATCATTATGGGTCTTACGAGTTACGCCACGTGGCATTTTTGAATTATATTATTGAAAGTTAGTTGAAGTAGTTAGCTAAAATAGAGAGCGTGGTTAGAGTAAATTTTAAAAAGTGGATAGCAAAAGTAGATAATATAATATTTAAATATATTTTGAGTAGCTATTTTATTGAGCGTGGTTGGAGATGCTCTTAAATGCCGAATTTGTTGAGTGTCTCGAAGTGGTGGACTTCTTACAACCAATTTTAGACAGCTCCCAATAATTCATGATCTTCTAAATATTGGAGAAATTGCACGCGTGATCTTCTAGCATCTATGAAATCCATCTTTTAACAATGATAAAGACTAGCCAAAAAACCTCCATGAAATCTCTGAAAATTAGCTCTATTAATGCCTAAAATCATATTTATTATTTTGTTTTGGAATTTTGAATGCTAGTATGGACTTGGATTGGGACCTAGTCATCCTTGAAGAATCTTTCCTAGCTGGAACGGTATTCAAAGCCAACGCCAAAACAACCAGCTCTTCCTTTTTTTGTTTCCTTTTTTTCTCAGCATTATTGAGCTTTCTCAGTAGTTCCTTGGACATAGCCATAAAAGATTCATAATCTAAAATAGGTGCTAAAACATCCTCATCTCCATTAGAGAAAAAGCCTCTTGTGTTTTCATGAACAATAGGCTCTTTGACATAGTCATCCTTAGAGAAAGTGTCATTTGATTCAATGCTTGATAAATATCTTCCCTACACATTTTTGGGATGAAATCCTCTTGACTGTGGACACGATAATGAACTGCCTCCACCCTCTACTTGTTAACAAGCATTGGATTGTACAAAGAATCAAGGTCTTACTTATTTAAAACACATGGACCATAATCAATGGAAACCTCTACCAAAGAATCTTAAATACCATACTCAGGATCATCATCTGTACTGGAAAAAAATCTCACTATCCTCATGATTTAGATTAATCAAGTTGAAAGAGACTATTCTTGTAGTGTTGTTAGTCGTCACCTTTCCAGCATCAAGAATTAAAGAACCCCCAATAGGCTTACTTGGAGTAAAAGAAACCTCTACCATAGGATCAACATCTTCTAAGTTTAATAAAGTTTGAGAGAGTTTAACATCCTCACCCTTTTTTTTCTAACTGTGATGAGTCTTGAAAGAGCATATTGTTTAGTGAGCCAGAGTGAGAATCTTCTCTGCACCTTTCTACAACTTTCTCCACCTTTGATTGAGCCACCACTTCTAAAATAAAGTGCTCTATTACTTCATCCATTATAGGATCAACATTTACTGCTGCCTCATTTTATGTCGCTGTTAAATCCACTACTTCAAAAGTTATGTTATTTGGTGCACCAATATCATGTTGTGCTTGAGTAGTTAATGGATAATTTTTTTTCCTACAATTCAGTGCTGTATTTTTGGAAGGAATTATATGTAGCATCCTTGCCAGAGTGGTCTCCTTTTTCCAAAATCCTAGGAGTTGCATCCTCCAAATCCCTTGATTCCAGAATCAAATTAGGCTCATTTCCTAGAGTGTCTATCATTGCTTTCTTCACATTAGGAGCCTGTTTTGACTTGGTTTGTTGTACCCAAATCCCTTTAGATGGCTAGATCAAATCTAGTTGCTTTGATTGAGGCTGAACTTTCCTTGAATAAGAGGTTTCCTTATGAGATATCCCAGAGATCTGATTTTGCTGAGTTTGCTTCCCCTTATATTTCTCCCCTATTTCCTTTCTTGTAATATTTTCCCCAAGATCTTGATTCTTATCTTGATTTTCATCCGGCATCCAGGACACTTTCCTTTTTCTACACTTTTCTCCGCCATGGCCTAGCTTCTTGCAGCTCTTGCAGAAATTGCTTGCTGCGTTCATTGATTATTCGTTGCCACCTAGCTCCTTTGTCCCCCATATCAATCCAAATTCTGCTTGGGTTGTTAGCTAAGAGGTTGACTTCTACACAAACTCAGGAGAAGGTTGTCTGGTCATACGCCAACACCTGACCTATAGGTTTTACCGGTAACTCCAGGTATGGTTTTTTGAAAAATTTCAGTGGTATGCCAGGAAATGATATCCAAAGAGGAACAATTGAAGGCTCAATTCCTGGTACAAAACTAGAGAACCACTTACAAAAGCTGAAGAGGTAGTCCTCTATTAGTGTAGCATCCTTAAGCCATGTCTTCACGTAATCTTCATGCAATTGAAATCTTAAGAGTATATGCCTCTGATCAATTGACCCAACCTCAAAATCTCCCTTTAAACTCCATTTAGATCGTATTACTTCCTTGATAACTCCTAGTGAGGGTCTGCCATATGCACACTTACCAATCAAAGAGTATTGGAGGGATTGGCAAGACTTCTGGATTTTTTCATTTGCAAAGTAGAACGATGGTTCACCTTCGTAGAACACTATGGGTTTGTCAAATTTTTCCAACTGTGGATCTTTAGAAGGTTCTTGGATTTGGCGCTTGAATAAAGATGCAAATGATCGTTTTATGTTGGTGGATGAATCTGGGGGTTTTGGTGGAATATGAGGTTGTGTTGGTGATGAACTCATAAGGAAGAAAAATCTAGAGATAAGTCCTAGGAGCCTTCTAATTAATATTCAATTCATCAATTTAACACAAAATTAAAATTCAAGTTTCATCCAATTTTAATTCAATTTTATCTAAAAAGCATTTAATTCATTAAATTAACATTCAAATTCAACTTGTTAACATTAAAATAATTAAATTAATGCCAAATTAACATTCAGTTCATCTAATTTTTATTCAAATTTATCCAATCAACACTCAATTAATCAAATTAAAGTCCAAAATTATTTAAGAAATATTCAATTTATCAAATAAACACCATAACAACATGCAATTTCATCCAATTAAAATTTAATTTATCAAATTAACATTCAAATTCATCAAATTAATATTCAATTCATCAAATTAGCACCAAATTAACATTCAATTTTATCTAATTAACATTTATTTTTTTCTAATAAGCATTTGATTCATTAAATTAATATTCAAATTCAACTAGTTACATCCAAAGAATTGTTGAGAAGGCTCACAAATGCTAAGAAGAAAAGGAAACAAAAAGAGGAAGAGCTAGCTGCCTTAACATTGGCATTGCATAATGTTCCGATTAGGAAAGATTCGCCAAGAATCACTAGGTCCAAATCTAAATCCATGATAACGTTAAAAATTCCAAAGCAAAACAATAGATATGGATTCAGGCATTAAGGGAGCTAATTTTTGAGGATTTCATGGAGATCTTTCAGACATTAAGGGCGCTGATTTTTAGGGATTTCCTGGACCTCATTTAGTCAATCTTTACCAGTTTAAAGGAGTATTTTCAAGGATTATTCACAGAATGATCGTGATATACTGCCCACCAAATCTTGCCTTTTTAATGTGTGATCACATGCAAATGATTGCATGTGATTTGTCCAACGTTGGGAAGATTTTATTCAAAGGGATCATCTCTAGCTCAACATGCAGACAACTATTTGTTTGGCTATTGCTAGGAGTCCATTCTGTAAAGAGGCAACAACTATCCCACTGTTCATGTTACTGTTCACCTAGAACTACAGTTGGATTGGTTTCGTGGAATTTGCTTTATTTTCTTCAAAGGTCTCCAATTCAGCTGAAATATACTTTATTTGCTTCAAAGGTCTCCAATTCAACTAGACTGCTTTGATAGTTATAGCTAGCTGAGTTCCTACATCAGTTAGTTAAGAAGGCAGCAAGCTTAGGAAATATTTATTATACTAAGCATGCATATTTTGCTTTCTTTCATTTATTTCATTATTCCATGTAACTAGATTTTATTTGAAATTAATAAAACTCTCTCGTGCCGTTGAGGTTCTAAAAAAAATTTCAATTAACACTAAATTCATTGAATTAACTTTTCAAATAAAAAAAATAAAGATTCAGTTTATCAAATTAACACCAAAGTAACATACAATTTCATCTAATTAATTTTCAATTCATCAATTTAACAACAAACTAGCATATTCAATTCATGTTCAAGTATTGCAATCAGGTTCAATAACAGAGGAAGTTAGAGATGAATTGCGAGAACTTCAAGCTACTAGTCAATTGCTTTTGGAGGCAGAGGAAATTAAATGGAAGAAAAGATCTAAGGAATTGTGGCTGAAGGAGGGAGATCGAAACACAAATTTTTTTCACATATGTGCAAGTCTAAGAAGGCAAAGAAATGAAATCAAAGGTTTACGTGATTTGAATGGAATTTGGTGTACAACTAGAGAACAATTGGAGGAAATTTCTGTGAAATATTTTCAAAATTTGTTTACATCCTCTTCTCCAAACGAGGCAGATTTATATGAAGTATTACAAGTTGTACCCAAAGGATTTCTCAGTCCATGAATCATCCCTCATTCAATCCTTCAGTAGGGAGGAAGTGGAGATAGTTATCAAGCAATTTCATCCTTCTAAAGCTCCTGGTCCAGATGGGATGGGTCCAATCTTTTATCAACAATTTTGGGATGTTATTGACGATCAAGTAACTGAGTTGGTTTTAAACTTTTTAAATCATGATAGCTTCAATCACAAGATCAACTATACTCATATTGTTTTAATCCCTAAGATTGTTAACCTACAGGATATGTCTCAGTTTTGTCCAATCAGTCTGTGCAATATTATTTACAATATAATATCAAGGGTTCTTGCTAATCATTTAAGGCGTCTTCTTCTGAATATTATCTCAGAATTTCAAAGTGCATTTGTGCCTCGAAGGTTGATAACGAACAATTTGTTGGTTGCAATTGAATTGAATCATCATATGAAGAGGAAGAGAGTTGGACGCACTGGTGTTATGTCTTTGAAGTTGGATATGAGCAAAGCTTATGATCGGGTAGAGTGGGGTTTCCTAGAAGCTATTATGCACAGGATGGGTTTTGATGCTAGGTGGATCACATTGATCATGACTTGTGTCTCTACAGTTTCATATTCGGTTATACTTAATGGTGAGCAGCTGGGATTTTTTTATCCACAAAGAGGTCTGCGTCAAGGTGATCCATTATCAACTTATCTTTTCCTGTTATATTATGAAGGTCTTATTGGTTTAGTTCAGAGAGAAGTAGAGTTGGGAGGTATACAGGGTCTGGCAGTTGGTCGCGGTGCTCCAAGTTTTACACATCTTTTATTTGCAGATGATAGTTTATTTTATGCAAGAGCCAACAAATCAAATGCTCAGCGGATTAACAGATGTTTGAAGATTTATGAAAAGGCATCTGGTCAAACAATTAATTTCTCAAAATCAGAGGTGGTGTTCTCAAATAATACTTGTCTAGCTGACAGACTTGCTGTTTTGAATGAATTGCCTTTGAAAGTGGTTGTTAGTTATGAAAAATATTTGGGTCTTCCTTTAATCATTGGCAAGACAAAGAAACAGATGTTTGATGGTATTAAACAAAGGATATGGAATAAAGTTCAGAGATGGCAAGGAAAGTTGCTATCACAGGCCGACAAGAAAGTGTTAATTAAGGCTGTCGCTCAAGCTATACCTACATATGATATGTCTTGTTTTCAGCTTCCATCGGGGTTTTGTTTAGAAATAAATCAATTGATGGTTAGCTTTTGGTGGGGTCATAATACTAAAGTTAAGAAGATTCATTGGTTGTCCTTGCAAAAAATATGTTTACCAAAATCTAGAGGGGGTATGGGTTTTCGGGATGTTGAAGCTTTCAATATGTCCTTATTAGCTAAACAATATTGGAGGCTACTTCAGAATCCTGACTCATTACTTTTTAAAGTTTTGAAAACCAAGTATTTTCCTTCTTTTTCTTTAAGTGAAGGCACCTTGGGGTACAACCCATCTTATTCCTAGCATAGCATACTATCCTCCCAGCGTTTGGGTGACGTTGGTTCAAGATGGAGGGTTGGAAATGGTAGAAGCATCAATGTAAAGCTCGATAGGTGGATTCCTCAACCAAACACTTTCAAAATTATTACTAAACAGCCAAACCTTGTGGATGATATTAAGGTTAATCATTTTATTGATAATGCTTCCCGAAGGTGGAATGTGCAATTGCTTAGACAATGGTTCTTGGATTTCGAGGTTCAACATATTTTGTCCATTCCAATTTGTCCATCGCTGCCAAAAGATAGATTAATATGGCATTTTACTAAGTCGGGGAATTTTTCAGTTCATAGTGCTTATCATTTATCCATTGAAAAAATCTGTTTAGATCTTCAGTGGATATTGCATCTTCAAGTAATACAATGGATCGGTGATCTGGATTGTTCATCTGGTCGCTTCATGTGCCAAGCAAGGTCAAAATTTTCCTTTGGCTTTTATTTCTTGATATTTTACCTACTATGTGCATTTGACAGAGAAGGAGATTGATGGTTAAAAATGAGTGCTTTTTATCTGGTGATCCTTGTGAGTCTTCTTTCCATGTGTTCGTTGCTTGCCCCTTTGCGAAAGCTGTTTGGGAAGCTGTTGCAATCCAAGTTCCAACAAAAAGTATGCTGAATATTCAAGAATGGTTTGTTTATGTTTCTGAGAAGCTAACATCTACTGAGGTAGTAATGGTTGCTATTATTTCATGGGCTTTGTGGTTCAATCGAAATAAGGTTCGTGTAGAAAATTGCTCCAGATCTCCGCAGGAAATAGTCCAGTTCTCAAGGGAATATATTCATCATTATCAAGCTGTTAATTGTTTGAGTGGCGATTCTATTGCTCGAATTGCTTCTAATATAAGGACTATATGGACACAACCTCAAATAACTGTTTCCAAAGTAAATACCAACATTATACTGGAGGGTGATTCTAAGTCTTTCATTGAAGCTTTATCATAGAAGCATGAGTCATTATCTGAAGTGGGTAATTTTATAGATCAAATCAATAAGTTAAAGTTTAATTTTCAAGGTTTCTTAGCAGTTTGGATAAGCAGAAAGGGAAATGTAGTTGCTCATAGTTTAGCCAAATATTCTATTAATTGTAATACTTCTATGATTTGGAGAGATGAGATTATGTCTTTTTTGTTATCTCATCTCCACAAGGATGTATCTTGTGTTGTTTAGTAAATATATATGAATATCGCTGTTTCTCAAAAAAAAATATATATATATATATATATATATATATATATATATATATTCATCAAATTGACACAAAATTAACATTCAATGTTATCCAATAAGCATTTAATTCCTTAAATTAACAATCAAATTCAACAAGTTAATATTAAATTAATCAAACTATCACCAAATTAACATTAAATTCATCTAATTTACATTCAATTTCATCCAATTAACACTCAATTAATCAAATTAACATCTAAAATTATTTAAAAAATATTCAATTTATCAAATCAACATCAAAGTAGCATATAATTTCATCCAATTAAAATTTAATTTATAAAATTAACATTCAATTCATCAAAATAATATTCAATTCATCAAATTAACACCAAATTAACATTCAATTTTATCTAATTAACATTCAATTTTTTTAATAAGGATTAATTGTAACACCCCACCCTCCACATGACATAATATTGTCCGCTTTGAACCCACTGGCCCTCATGGCTTTGTTCCTCCCAGTACTCTTAGGAAAATGTTTTATGTCATGTAAGGCAAGAGGGGCTTACTAATAAGCCGATCAACTTTCCCCTCCCTAACAGATGTGGCACACCAGGATCTCACAATCCACCCCCCTTCGGGCTGCATGGCTACCTACTCGCCCACATGCACGCGAGCACGACAGGGGCCCACACTTGATCTAGGTGAGGGTCAACTCTGATACCACTTGTAACACCCCACCCTCCACATGATATAATATTGTCCGGTTTGGGCCCACTGGCCCTTACGGCTTTGTTCCTCCCAGTACCCTTGGGAAAAGGCCTTGTGCCATGTAAGGCGAGAGGCTTACTAATAAGCCCAACAATTTTTTCCTCCCTAACCGATGTGTTAAATTAATTTATTAAATTAACATTCAAATTCAACTAATTAACATTAAATTAATCAAACAAACTACAGTTAACACTCAATTCATTGAATTAACTTTCCAAATCAAACAATAAAGATTCAATTTATCAAATCAACACCAAAGTAACATACAATTTCATCTAATTAATATTCAATTCATTAATTTAACACTAAATTAACATTCAATTTTATCTAGTAAGCATTTAATTCATTAAATTCACAATCAAATTCAACAAGTTAATATTAAATTAATCAAATTAACCGCAAATTAACATTGAATTTATCTAATTTACATTCAAATTCATCCAATTAACACTCAATTAATCAAATTAACATCTAAAATTATTTTAAAAAACTCAATTTATTAAATCAACAACAAAGTAGTAGATAATTTTGTCCAATTAAAATTTAACTTATCAAATTAACACCAAAATAGCATTAAATCCATCAAATTAACATTCAATTTCATCTAATTAACATTCAATTTTTTTAATAAACATTTAATTCATTAAATTAACATTCAAATTCAACTAGGTAACATTAAATTAATCAAACAAACTTTTAATTTCATTCAATTAACACTCAATTCATTGAATTAACTTTCCAAATCAAACAATAAAGATTTAACATATAATTTCATCTAATTAATATTCGATTCATCAATTTAACACCAAAGTAACATGTTAAAGTGATATCAATTTTCAATTTTCTAATTGATACTTTAGATATGAAAATGATAAAATATCCATAATTTAGGAATAAAAGTGTATTAAACTATTTTAGAAAATCAGGATCGGATGAAATTAAATATTAATATTATAAATTTAATATTAGTTGGAAGAAACTAAATGTTAATTTTATATTTAATGTTAAATAGTTGAAATTGAATATTTATTAGTTGAAATTGAATATTAATTTATTGAATTTAATGTTAATTTTGTTTTGATTTGAAGAATTAAATGGTCATTAGATAAATTTGCTTGTTAATTTAGTGTTGATTTGATAAATTGAATGTTATAAACGCAAATTGAATACTTTAGGGGTCAAATTGATACTTTAGGAATAAAATTGACAAAACCTCCACACTTTAAGGATAAAAGTGTTATTATTGGACTGTTGTAGATATTAATTTGATTAATTGGACGTTAATTGAATGAATTTGAATATAAATTGGATGAAATGAATGCTAATTTGGTGTTAATTTGATGGAATATGTGTTAATTTGATGAAATTAAATGTTAATTTGATAAATCTTAATGTTAATTAATTGAATTTAAATGTTGATTTGATAAATTGAATTTTTATTAGATGAAATTGAATGTTGATTTGGTAATAATTTGATAAATTGAATATTAGTTGGATAAAATTGCATGTTAATTTGATGTTGATTTGAAAAAAAAAAATCTTTATTAATTCGAATGTTAATTAAATGAATTGAGTGTTAACTGGATGAATTTGAATGAATTGAATATTAATGTGATGTTAATTTGATGAATTGGGTGTTAATTGGATGATATTAAATGTTAATTTGATGAATTTAATATTAATTTGTTGAACTTTACTTTTAATTTGATGAATTGAATGTGTTAATGTGAAGTCAATTTGTTAATTGCTTGTTAATTAAATACTTTAGAGATAAAACTGACAAAATTAATACTTTAGATATGAGACTATAAGATATCTATAATTTAGGGATAAAAGTGTATTAACCAATTTTAGAAAATCAGGATGTGTAATGTGTGATCCTGATTTTCTAAAACCGATCCTGATTTTGAAAAATGGGTTAATATACTTGTACTCCTAAAATATGCATATTTTGTCAATTTATACCTAAAATCTTTAAATTTTCAATTTTATTTTGAAAATATTCAAGTAATATGCAATTCGGAAAATTGACGTCACATTACCTTTCAAATTCATCCAATTAACATTCAATTCATCGAATCAATATTCAAAAAATCTAATTAACACTCAATTCATCAAATTAATACAAAATTGAATACTTTAGGGGCCAAAAAGATAAAATATGTATATTTTAATGATAAAAAAGTTATTAACTAATTTTAGGAATAAATTTGTAAAATAGTTTTACCACTGTTTGTATAAGTTTATCACTTTGTTTTTTTTTGTAAATCAGGATTTCTCTTAATTGTCCTACCGATCAAAAGCTTACCAATCAACCATAGCGATTGTAGCTAAAATTAGGACCAGTCCTATGGCATGTTTAGCGATCAACCATCTAACTTAAATCAGGACCGATCTTAGTTGTCTAAGTGATCAAGATTATCCAATTAAGATTTGGGGCAAGTTATCACTTTGGGGTAAGTTAATACTTTTTAGGGTAAGTTACCAATATTGTGGTTGTAAGTTATCACTGTTTGGGGGTAAGGTACCCCTTTTTGAGGGTAAATTACCGCTTTTTTGGGGTAAAATATCACTTTTAGGGAATAAATTACCACTTTTTATAGGTAAGTTGCAACTATTTGGGGATAAAGTACTACTTTTTTGGGGGTAAGGTACTACTTTGTGCGGATAAGTTACCACTTTGAGGGGGTAAGTTATCATTTTTTTGGGGGTAAGGTACAACTGGGTTGGGTTCGCAATCTAGCATAATGAGTGTTATTCCATCATGTTTCATTAATGCTAAGTGCTCGGGCAATTGGATCTTCTCTCGAGACCCTACCGAGCATTGATGGTTTGATCCCCGTTCATCGAGTGCTCTACATAGACACTTAGAGCCCATGACCGAGCTTTTACGAGAAGGAACTAGATCCCCTTGGAAGCCCCCGAGGGCTCTCCCTCGGTCTAGTAGCCATTAATGCCTTGTAATGATGACTGCTTTCTTGTTCTTTGAGGATTAGACAGTTATTAATAGTCTGTTATACTAGCATGACCCACATTAATGAGTTTTCATACCTCATTCAATGCTAGATTTTGAGTATCATATTTGCAAGGCTCCTCCTTCTAGCAAATTGTACACATTCTGAAAGTTGTGGGTATCCACTTGTGCAGTTCTTTTTGGCATGCCACCTAATGTCCCGTCAAGTGCCCCCTAACATCCATTTTCCTAGCGTCATGGGACAGATGAAAAATGAAGAGTGGAGGCTTCTTTTGTACGCTTGGTTTTTTGAGACGGTAACTTGCACCTTGCCCTTCCAGGCTCTGCTCCATTGGCAATGTCTGCTATGAATTGCACTAAACCCCATCTAATTGGTCTATGGAATGAGATTTTGTGATTGTGGGGGGAATGTCAGCTTCCACATTTCTCACGCTTAGGCTACCCCTTACCTCACCTTGAGATCGAGTGTTCACCATGCTTGTGTTGCTAAAGGAAAATCTAATTCAATAACCTTCCCATAGAGACGTCAAATTGTATGGGGCAATTCCTGTAATGGGTTAAGATAGCGATCGTCTGAGTGATTTTGAATGGGGAACTGAAATGGAAGAAGAATCAGGAAAGGGGCCGGGTGAACACCCAATTAATCCCCTCCGATGTTTAAGTTAGTCGGTGTTTGAGTAAAAATGCATGGGAAATTCTAGATTTAGATTGCATCCCTTAGTTTAGCTTTTGGAGGGATATTTATATCTAGATTCGTAATGATGCCTCATCCGAAGTCCGATCCTAAAATTTAATGGACTGGGTTCGCAATCTAGCATAATGAGTGTTATTCCGTCATGTCACATTAAAGCTAAGTGCCTAGGCAATTGATTCTTCTCTCGGGATCCTACCGAGTATTCATGGTTCAATCCTTGGCCATCGAGTGCTCTACATAGGTAATCAGAGCCCATAACCGAGCCTTTATGAGAAAGCACTAGATCTCCTCGGAAGTCCCTGAAGGCTCTCCCTTGGTCTTGTAGCCATTAATGCCTTGTAATGATGACTGTTTTCTCGTCTTTTGAGGGTTAAAAAACTATTAATGGTCTATCATACTAAAAGTAATGATGCACAAATTGATACTGTGTAAGATCAACAGTCAAATATATTAAGGATGCAATTAATGAGCAATAAATAGACAATCAATGACAAAATGAAAAATAAGAGCAAACATGCAGATATATAGTGATTCAATCCAGGTGACTTACTCCACTCTCAGGAAAGGCAGTGGTGGCCAGAGATCTTTATTGATGAATAAAAGTCACCGGGAGAGTATACTCCAGAAGTATTACAATACTTTTGGAGATATAAACTTAGTGTGTAGAGAGGTGTGTTTGGTGTGCCAAGGTGTAGAGATCTCAAGGTGATGCTCCTCTATGTGGAGAAGGTTTATATTATATAGGTTTGGTGAGGTGGTGACGTGATGGAGATGACTCTACTCTTTTGGTAAGTACAATCAAGATAGGATTGAATTTCTATGAGTGCATATCCCAATATTCTCTTCCATGTGCTCCTATTCCCTTAGACTTCATGGATCTTGAGTTGGGTCAAACTAGGTTAGAGTGGCAAAGTGAGGAGGATCGAAGGAAAGGCAGGAGGTCCCCTCATGGGCGGCACCCATGGCCTGGGTGGCTCCAGGTGCTTGGGTGACCCCCATTCAGGCACTAGTGACTTGGGCTCCTCTTGGGCTCTGGTGACTTGAGTCCCTCTTGGTTTGTTTGGGCCTAACTCAGTTGATTTTGGGCTCATCAAATATGATCCACATTAATGGTCTGTCCTCAATTTGCTATGGGGACAGTAATCAAAGTTTTCAGAGAGAGAGAGAAAAAGACAGAGGGGGAGACGGCGAGAAAGTAACTATTGAGATTGAGATCAAGAGATGAGGGATGAATAGATTGATCAAAAGATAGAGAGGGGAGGCGACAAAGAAATGATCAAGGAAGAGAGAGAGGGGGGCTGAAAGTGATTATATTTGCTATTGGGGGGTTAAAAATTAGGTTTAGTATTTGGATGAAATAAAACCCAGGATTTTTTTTTTTTTTTCAATTGCCTTTAGTGACATTTATGGTAAACACCGAGAGCGAAACACCTTTTTATTTTTACTAATCTTCTTGCAGTGGTCATTTATTATTGTGTGAACTTCTAGTACACAATTAAATCCCTTAATTTCAATCTGAGCATAAAAATTAAATTAAGATTTCAAAATTCTCACGTTGCACCCACAAAGATTCAGTTTCCCACATTGCACTCTCAATGTATCAAAAATGTTACAATGTGACATTTCTATTAGTTTTTCGTTAATTTTTTTGTTAGTGTCAATGAGTTAGCTTTTGACCAAAAAAATAATAGAAATTAACAGAAGGACCACATTACAACATTTTTGATACATTAAGGGTGCAATGTGATAAATTTAATCTTTGAGAATGCAAAGTGAAAATCTTTCAGGATGCAAAGTGCGTAAAACCTTTTTTTTAATTATGTTATTTAAAATTAAAATGAAAAGAATATTAGGCGTGAATTGACGAGATTATTTGACATAGGGGAGTGTGAATTGATGAGATTGTCTAGTATTGGGAGTTATGTAAAGAAATTGATATTTTTTGGACATAAAAGAAAATTAGAATGAACTTTGTCCCATTGAATTAAAGTAAATAAAGATTTGATCAAATTTGACCGCTATTATACTTTTATAAATTAAAAATTCTACTTCTAAACTATAATATTAATTATGATAGAAAAATAAAAGGATGAAAAGTTGGAAGGATATAAAGTTAGCAGGATAAATAAAACATTATGTGTTGGTAAGAAATGAAAGGAGGAAGGATGAAAAAATGGATGAATTAACTTTCCTTCCAACTTACCAAAATCAATCCCTTCAAAATCGGAAGGAAAGTTGATAGAAAGTTAATTATTTGTGTTGGAATGTATCTTATTTGCCTATATATTTTTTGATATATACATATATTATGTATACATTAATTTCATATAAAAATATAATGATAAAATATGTATATATATGTATGTATATATGTATAAACTTTTTTAAAAAAATTATATATATATATATATATATATATATTAAAAAATATTAAAAAAAAAAGCAAAAAATAAAAATTTTAAATTAAAAAATATTTTTCCATCTTAATTAGGGGTGAAAATTTTCGAGTCAATACAATTATACGACTCGAACTTGATAGGAATTTTAAGGCACGAATTTGACTATAACTCAACACGAACTTAAAATTGGCCTAACACGCGAACACGAAATGTAAAAGACTCATATTTAGTCCAACTAATCAAACTCAGTACAATAAAAAGTATTTTTTGCGACGATTTTAAATTTGTCGCAAAAATTTTATTATTCGTGACGATTTTATAATTTTGTTGTAAATTTTTATTTTGACAATTTTTTTGCGACATTTGAAAAGGTGATTCCCTCCTAATTGTTTTTGGCGGGAGAAATGGCGGGAAATGACAATTTTTTACGACTAAATTTTTTTGTCACAAATAGTTTTATCTCGTTGCAAACAAGAAATAATCTAAAATTTAAAGTAAAATAAAGTCTAAATTTTTATTTTAACAGTTTTTTGCGACGTTTTTTTAAAAACATCACGAAAAGGCGATTCCTTCCTAATTATTTTTGGCGGGAGAAATGACGGGAATTGACAAATTAAATAAAAATTAATAATTATTTTTTGCAATTTTATATAAATACAAAATTTTAAAAATAATAATTTAATTAATTTTTGGTGACGTTTTTAAAAAAACGTTGCCAAAAAACTTTTATTTAAATAAAAAATTAAAAAAATAATAATTAAATTAATTTTTCGCGACGTTTTTAGAAAATGTCACCAATAATCTTTTAAGTAAATTAAAAATTTTAATAATAATAATTAAATTATTTTTCCTGATGTTTTTAAAAAATGTTGCCAATAAATTTTTGAAGTAAATAAGAAATTTAAAAAATAATAATTAAATTAATTTTTCGCGACGTTATTATTAAAACGTTGCCAATAAATTTTTACGTAAATAAAAATTTTAAAAAATAATAATTAAATTAATATTTTGAGACATTTTTAGAAAAACGTCGCCAATAATTTTTTACGTAAATAAAAAATTTTAAAAATAATAATTAAACTTTTTTTCGCTACATTTGTAAAAAATGTCGCCAATAAATTTTTATGTAAATAAAAAATTTTAAAAATAAAAACTAAATTATTTTTCAATAAATTTTTAGGTCCTCTCCTGTCTACCCGCCCTCTCTCTACCCGCATCTCCCTTGTATCTCTGCCCCTCTCTTTGCTCCTCTGCCTCCGTGTCTCTCACCCTCATCTTTGTTTTTCCACCCCCATCTCAATTGAAACAAACCATTGCCAACAATAATGATGGTGATGCTTCCTAACCCTTAGCCGATGGGTGAAATCAAACCCATGTTTTCCAATTTTCTTTTGGTTATTATCAATTTTCCAAGAGAAGGCAAGTGCCACCACCACGACACCGGTGTCCCTCTGAGGTAGTTTTCTTTCTCCCTTCCCCACCCCTTATTTCTGTCATCCTTTATGCGCACAAATCACCCCCATAGATGCCCTAATTCACCTCTCACCACTTATTGTTTCTCTCATTCTCTCTTCTTCCCTTCCCCGTTTCTAGTCTCTCCATCTCTCTCCTATGTTGGTAACCACAAGACTCTCTATTTATCACTATATCTGTCTCTCTCTCCGCACAACACACAAATGCACACAAGGTGTTCAGTCAAAGGACCGTAACACTCAACGCACACACATAGCACACACACCACATGCCACACTTCCCACACACACACACACACAACAGTACACACATAGCACGCACACCACATGCCACACAGCCCAGTTAATGCACTGGCAAGCATAGCTATCTAAGGTTTTATGAAGGCGGGGGTGACTTAAATGAAGAACCACATAGTGCACCTGCATTATCTTCCATCCATTAATAAAATTAGTCACCTACTTAATTGATTCAGAGATTGTTTTTGGGTTGCTTCATCCACTTGCTGTATAATTCTGTTAGTTTTATACTGTAATTCATATAGGTATGCTAATTGTCCCCCTTTCCTTTTTTTCCCTCTTGTATTTTTCCTTCTCTCAAAAGGTTAGGAGGCCATCAAATTTTCTGGATTGCTATTCCTATTCCTTTCGATATTGTCTAACAGGTTTGTGGATTTCTTGTTTGTTCATGGCTAATGTTGGCAAACTTCAAATTTTGTCTTTAGTGGCCTAGAAGACGAATCAAATTATATGGCAGTTTGAAAGTGGGTAAATTAAAGTACTTCAGTCGATATCCATGTTGGACACTGCCATTCGAATTAATGCATATGCTTTTCGCCATTGGGTCAAAAAAATGGAAGAATTAGAAGCTGATGCAGATGTTTGATTATGATACTAATTTTATGATTGATAAGCAATGCAAAGTTTAAGGGCAACTGAGCCGTTCAAATTTTGCCCAGACTATTTAAACTGGATGCATGCATCCCAATCATCTGTTTGATTGTCTTTGAGTCGTCAAATCCCTTTCTTGATGAATTCACCGGTATTTCTTTATTGGACTCACTTCATGCAGAATTTTTAAGCCATCTACTTATTTCGCTACTATGATCGGTTCTGGGGCAAATGCATTTAGGCATAAAACTAAAGCAATCTTCTGGGTACTAAAACCTCAATGTTGCTAGTCAAGTTTCTAGAAGTTAAATGTGCGTAGCGTTCTTATTGCTAAGAACTATTCTTTAGCAATGATATGCAAAGTGCAAGGATTTGCATGGATGTTATCTGATGAACTTTTCGTGCTAAAATGAATCTCACTTTTTGATTCATTTGAGGTTTTCGCATAAACATATTTCCCACTCACTTAAAATGTCATGTAGCTAATATGTAGTATGTCGGACACTTACCAGTTTATAATATGTAATATGTAGTATGTCCCACTACAAGGGAGCATTACCAGTTTATCTTCCTGTTTACTTAATTCTTGCACTAATTGTACATCGTCAACGACTCTTGAACAGGTAATATATTTTGTTATTTCCTCCATAGTTGATTGAGTTTCTTCCACTAATTGGATCCTCTTGGACATTATTTACTTTGTTATTCCTGATCTACCTTGTGTAAACCTTACACAATTTTGGGGAAAGGTGTTCTGGGCACTGCAAGGTCAAGCTTATTTTTATCCATGTATTGTTCATCTGCCTGGTAAGCATTATTTTGCTGCATTCTAGTGTTACTACTTTTAGTATATATGTTCTCATACATTCGTAAGAATTGTTCTCCTTTTTTTTTTTTGTTTGTTTTATGAGGCATTCTTAACCCCTTTGGAGGTGGGACTAATCCTGCTTAAAGGACAAGGTGATCTTGAAACCCCCAGGGGTAGTCCTAGATTGTAAAACCTTAGTGAATTTAAAATTTTTATAACAAAGGCAAAATGATAATTTGTCATTACGATACGGATTGTAAACTTAAATTTTTCTAGATCTCAGATGATGAAACGAATCTTATCGTTAGATTCGTCTCGCGAAATCTAATTACCTTGTTAAATTTCATCAAATTATGAAATAGTCATATTTTTTACGTTTTACGAGGCTGTCGAGTCTCGGGTGACCCAAAAATGAGATTTTTGATAAAACTTTAAAAGTTGAAAAATTATTTAAGGTAAGTTAAAAATAAAAATATTTAAACATGAATAGTGATGAAATTTAATCATTTTGGAGCAAAAACAGACCCGGAGAAAAAAGGGTTGTGTAGCGCGCTGTGGGCCAAGAGTTTAGGGACTATAAATAGGGGGCAAAAATCAGATTTCACACCCCATTCTTCAGCTAGTTTCAATGAGAGCAAAGAAGAGAGGGAAAAAGAGAAGTTCTCCACCTTCTCTCTACGATCTAGGAAGTTACGGAGCTCAAATCCATACGGGCCAAGAATTAAAGTAGCTCCTCTCGCCGAAGGCTACGTAATCATACTAAAAACAACGGGTTTTATCGAAGATCAAGGTACGAGATTTTTAGAAGTTTGAAATTTGGGCTAGAAGTGGATTCTTAGAACTTCCTACGGTCGTTTCTTACGCTTCAAGAGGTAAGGTTCTTTCCTACTTGAGTTTATTTTATAACCTAGGGTGTTATATGTAATGAGTAGATTGGTGGATATGTATATATATATTATTTGCCTATGATTGTGGAATTGATGAAATGGGTATGGAAAATGTTTAACAAATGAATTCCTAGCTTGTAATTAATATATGTGGTGATTGCTTGTATAATTCCATGGAATTTTGTACCTTGGGGTTATGTGAATCTTTCCCCAAAGTGATTTATGAAAAAAGTTGTATTATGTGGGAATGCTATGTGTTTAAATTCATGCTTTGGAAAATTAAGTGTGTCATTGGCATATATAAAATAACATGCTATGGATTATGGTTGGATATGAACATGTTGATATAGTAACATTGAGATAAAATATGGCTATTATATGCATATGATATTAATAGCTATGAACTATGAAAATTTATGTTAAAGTTATTCATATGACATTCATTACATGTGGGTAGAACATTGAAATAACAACGGTGCATTACATTACATATGCACGGAGACATCACATATATGGGTGTGTGTGCATGGTTGTTTGTCAACACCACGCTCGGTGGATGACAAATGGGCTCAAGTAAGCTTGGTCGAAGACTTGGCCGAGTCTCACGGATTACTTGCTGATTAGGGTTGGGGTTAGCAAGAAGAGCTAGAAGATCTCTCGGGTGCAAGGCCCAGTGATGGGGTACGCACTTCCTTGGCACAGTCCATGAAGTGTGTGGGTGTACGCGGAACCCTCGGTGGAAGTCCGTAAATTTCGTGTGGGTTGGGTGACCCTTGGTGTGAGTCCATAAACATCCACCCCCTACAAAGACCTTGGAGAACTTTTATAACGGTCATTGGATGAGTGAAAACCAATGGCGAGGGTTGAAAAATTCAGGCATAATACTCATGACATTACATGGGGTAAAGGAGCGAGTGAGGGCTCGGATTGAGTTGCGCGAGTGGGTATCATCTTATATCATGGCACGGCATGTTAAATTCTAACATAGATTGATTAGTCTTGATTGGAACAATGGTTGTTTATGAACTGTTGCATGTGAACATTGCATATGCACTTAGGTTGGGGGAGTAGCCTCTGCAGGAAGTATTCTATTGGGCGTTGGCTCATCCTATACGGAAAACATTTCATGTGCGGGACATACTCCGACGGACGGCTCGTATTCGGGGGCTCTTGGGTGAAGAAAAGCCGGGTTGTGACTTTTGAATACAAGTTTGGTGTAAAACTTTTGTTCAAATTCTATTTTGACATGTAATCGTGTAAATAACTAGTAATAGAACTTGTAGATATCAAGTTTTAAGGGAATAAACATCATTATATATGTTTGAGATGATGTTGAAATGGTTAAAATTAGATTTGAAATATAAAACAAGTGAAACAGGGAAAATGGGCATAGCGTACCGGTACGCGTATTGGTACGGCGAGGTCCAGTAAGGCACGCGTACCAGTACGCTTTGGCAGATTTTGAAATTTTTTTTTTCTTCTAAGGCCTTGGGCTATACATCATTTGGTTCCAATGATACAAATGGACTTAAATGGAGATATATTGGAGTACATTGAACCTCAATAGGATTAAATGATTAATGGAACACGGGTGTTACGTGTGATGTAAAATTCCGGTAATGAGATAATATTAGAATGATGTCGGATCAAGCGACACTCACGGGTATTTTTGCGGATTGATGGGTTGTTAACAGAACCTCCGATTTTAGGAGTGTCACATTGATAGCAGTTTGACCTTGGGACCTTGGGACTTTGGGTCAATTCCATAGCCGTTCACCAAGTTGGTGAGTGTGTTAAATAGAAAGCAATATGGTCAACATTTCTTTGCATGCCAAAGGAGTTGCATTATAACTCTCAGGTTAACTCATGGCCCTGATGCTATACATCAGTTCCATGGAATTTGTATTTTGTAGTACCTTCTGAATTTCACCTTTTTCGAGGAAATCACTTTATTCTAAGACGTTCTTTTGGACAGCTCAAGAATTATTCGGTTCTATATAAATGACATATGCTGTCTTTGACTAATTTTGCTAAAATAATTTAATGAGTATGTAATACTGAAAGAAATAAAAATTTGATATGCCTGAAGTGAGTTTTCGTGCCAGCTAGTTGTTGAGGATGTTGCAAGCCCATTTGGATTGCACCATTTTATACGATACACTTAGGTTTAGCAGCAAATCTGAAGCTTAAGTCAGTTTAGCAGCAAATCTGAAGCTTAAGTCAGCTCACTCTGATGCACATGCAGCTCAACACCTTCAGTCAGCTCACAGATGCAGCTTTTGAAGCTTAAGACCTGATACAATCTGCACTCCTCACAACAGCCCAGTCATCAAGACAGAACGCAAAATAGAAACTGCTGCTCCATTTGCTCCTCCTTTCTTTAGCTTTCAACACCTCTAATCAGTACCCAAGAAACCTTGACTCATCAGCATAAACCAGCACTATCTGTACAAGCTGACTTAGCCATTAGCCATTAGCCTTTAGCCCAAGACACCCAATGTCTCTTCCTATTATCCAACTTGTTTGACCAAATGAAAACAGCCATCATGGAGTTCATACGAGCCAAAATAGTCTTAGGTAAGTTTACACAAGCCAATAAATGAATAGGAAAGGAATAGAACTCAGCACTGCCTGCACCAGAAGAACTCTACCCATATTAGAAAGCAACTTAGAATACCATCCCTCCATTCTTTGACGAAATTTCACTAATACCTCCTCAAAGTACCTGATAGAAATCCAATGCCTGGACACTTGCTGGTGCAATTGGTCCCACGGACTGGAATGAAGCTCTGGATGTTATTGTTGATGGTTCTCCTGAGCAGGTTTGCCTTTTGCCTAATGTTTTTTGTATGGGATTATAAAGAATATAATGAAAATTAACATTGATCATTGTCAAGTCTTGTATTTTAGGTTAATAATGTGTAGTGTGTTGTGACTTTACATTAAGAAACATGAATGCAAATTAGAACTATGGAAGACAGGGTATGAAAATTAGAACAATAGTCAGCAGGATCACTATCACAACAACATTTGCTTTTAACTATGATGTTTTGGTGCTGTCAGTAACTTTAGTCAGATTTGAATTATTTTCTTTTTTGGGCAATACGTCCATACTGCCTTTTTTAATTGAAGTTTGGAGTTTTCTTGAGTAGAATTCTATGTATGTCTTGTCTCATTTAAGAGATACTGTGTTGATGCAGTCTGTTGAAGGAACGAAGGTTGTGTGCCATGATCTAGCACAGGCAACCAGTGATCCCAAAAGCAGTGCAATGTTTGATGCAGTCTGTGCACTGCTGATGAGTAGCAGGTGAAGCTGGACTGTTGTAGATATGCTGAGATGAAATGATGTTCAGAGGGTGCTGTCTGCTTTAAAGAGCCAAGAGCTTAATGGATCAAACACCTGGACTGTGGCCTGATTGTTCTGATCTGACTTCAGTCTGGCCTGGTACTGATCTGTTGAGCTTGGTGATGGTATTTCGAGACATGGAGCTGCATTGTTGTTCAAGTTTAAGAGACATTAAATGTAATTAGAGATGATTTAAATCTTCTTGAAGGATTAAAGTCATTTTTTCTATTTTTAGAACTATTTATTCTTTGATTCTTGTAATTTATTCTTTTTGAAAATAAAATTTTATTTTATTTTTTTAAAAAAGATGTGAAATGTATGTTGAATGGAAAACATATGAAATGTATTAATTATGTTAATTTTTATTGAACACAGGTATTATTGGTGTACAGGTGAAATTTTTTATTAGAATATCATTTTTTAAGAATTATTAATGAACTTTTTTACGACGAAATTAAAATTGTCGCAAAAAATTGTAGGAATAATCTTTTTCGCGACGATTTTTATACGTCGCAAATGTATTTATTCAATTATTATTAATATTTTTTATTTATGTAAAAAATTATTTGCGACAATATTTTTACTTCGCTAAAAATTAATTAAATTATTTTTTTATATTTTTTATTTATGTAAAAAAGTATTGACAACGATTTTTTGACGTCGCTAAAAATTAATTAAATTATTTTTTTTAAGTTGGTGGAATATATTTTAGCTACTTTTTTTAAAATTTTAGTGACGTTTTTTTTTTGTCGTAAATTTTTTTTTTTTTTGTAATGAAAATAAATTTGTGTCGCAAAATACTTTTTGTGACGAGGCTATTGCGATGAACATGCGACGAAAAAAAAATGTTACAAAAAATAATTGACAACGATTTTTTTTTAATTTAGCGACGAATAAAATCGTTGCAAAAAACGATTTTTGTTGTAGTGACTCAAAATTGACACCATCAACCCGTTTATTTAAAAAATAAACAATTTCTCTATTTTCTGGTTTATATGGTAACACAAAATTAACATGTTTTTCTAGTATTATAGACATAAAATATTAATTATTTGTAACTATTTATTAATCACTGACATAATTATTGTATAAAAAAGATATTTTTACATTATTATTATATTTATAGAAGATAATTTTTAGTTTCTAGAAAAAATATTAGCATTGATTCAATTAAGTGAAAATAGAATATTAGCGTCAAATGTTTTATTTAAAGTTTATGTGGGTCAACACGAATATGAACACGAACACGACACGACACGAAAATAAATAGGTCAACTCATAACTCGACATAACACAATTAGTTAAATGAGTTGAGTTAGGTTTGATTAATGTTCGACACAAATCCGTAATGACTCTACACAAATCTGACACGACACGACTCGATTGTCACTCTTAATTTCTATCTATCCAATCAAAAACAAAAGAATGAAAATTTTTCATTCCTACTTTTCTTCCTTCAGGATATAAAATATATCTTTTATATTTTTCATCTTTCTTACTTTTTATCATTGCTATTAAAGAAAGCATAATAGAATTTCGCAACGAGGAAAAGAGAGCCACTTATACTTTCATCTTAAGGTTGCTGCCCCTTTTGCTATAATCAGGAACTTCTCTAATTATGTACTTTGATAAAAGGAACCATGACCGTCATATTGAATGCAAAAAAACGGCCCAGAATTTTTATGATCCACTGTCATCCTAAGAAGTTCAATTTTATGCATGACCATGACGCTGATCAGACATTTCTCTCTGTCACGTGCTATTGTCTCCCATGGACATGGTGTGCAAGCGGGTGATAACCTGTGGCCCAATCCGAATGCCCTGCAAGCCATCTGTATACCCAACCCAACCATCTTTCATGCAGACTATGACTCTTGCGGATGAATTAGTTCTGAAATGAGTTCTATTAATGTAGAATTGATTGATTATCTGAATCGATTTTGAATCCTGCACATTATATATCAAGCGTTTGAATTTAAGGTCCTTCGGAGGCCGGTATACCAAATAAGACTTATTATTATACTAGTTGGTGCACACGTACACTGCACGTGAACTATTTTATATTACAATTACTTTTTTTGAAGTTTATTTTTCAATATTGGAGCAATTTTGAAATATGACGAGGGATGTATAGAGAAGCAAAAAATAAATGAAAGTGCAAAGTAATAAAGTTGACTCAAAGTAATATATGATCGTAGTCTTACATTCATAATTAGGAATGAGTGAAAAAATAAAAACCTACCTAACGGAAATTATTGTAACAGACAAATGTAAATGGGTCTCAATGGTTTGGTACAACAGTGAATAGTGAAAGAGGAGACAGTAAAAAGTCAATACACAAAAATAGAATCAAAATCGGCGAATTGATTATAAGCACTATACCAAATCAAAAAAAATAACACTTTCCCTTGAGCTTTGTTAAGAACCCAAATAATTTCACCAACTCTTCTCGGAATGTTGTTTTCCTTAGTAACACAAAAGGGTTGCTTGAGCCTTTCTGCTTGCAAGATTCTTGTCATTTGAGGAGCTTTCATGTAGCACCTTTATAGTTTTACAATTGTATATTGAAAGAGAAGCTTGACTCCAAAAAATTCTAACATGTATGACAAGAATTTAAACTCAATTATGCAAATTGATGATATTAGGCCAAAAAATAAGAATTCAAATTGCACATTAACATACAACAACATCAAACAATAACTTCCTCACAATAACCCTTAATTAATTTTATCCCTCCTTACTTTCAATAATTCGAAAGGTCTACCACTTGGTTGTTGATAACATGTACAATAACCAAACAACACTCTTCGAGGAATTGTAAATTCATAAACATAGTATGAGAGCATAAAGCTAGAACTCTCGAAGCTAGAACTCTCGCAACTAATAACCAAAAAGGGGGAGGGCGAAAAAAGTGCAGACTATTATAAAGTAACAATTAATTCCCACCTATAACTTAATACATCCAATTACTGGCAGGGATGAACCAATTTGGTACATGGTAAATTAAAAAATACCTATTAACAACACTTTTAGCATGCTTTCTAGAGGCGACAATCGAACAAGCTTCAAACCCTCTAAGAAAAAACAGTTGGCCTATTTTAATAAGTAAAGAAAATTGATTTCTACTAATCACTAAAGATTAATAAATACTAGAACTAAGAACATGAAATATTTTAGAAAGATCACGAGAATACATACACAAGAACAAAGTGTATTACTCATAAATAACCGATAAAGTGGACATTATCGTTTGTTTTGGCATTGGCAATGCACCAAATGTAGGAGGCCTTTGCCACCTTGAAAATGGTACTTTATTGCCATACTCCCGGAGAAATTCCCATTGAAATTGCATGAAACTATTTTGAGAGAAATTTGTTAACAGGGTGCACCAATCAAGATTGGATTGGTAAAAATATACACTGGTGCATCCTCTGAGTTTCGCTGCACCCTCTGAGTCACCAATAGAATATTTGTAGAATTTATATGAAGTTATCATGGAGTTTCACACCGTCAATGAAAATGAAAACTCAAGAAGTAACAAACATGAATCGACTTGTAAGTTTTCCACAGAAGGGTGCCATAATTTATAATTTTTTGACCGAGCCATCAAGGTTCCCATCTGGCTTCACAGCCATGTACCTCTCAATCAACTTGTTCACTGGAGGCTTGAATTTGTGCATATGATACAATTAAAAACAAGCAAAATAAAAATCGATAATCAAGCCCTAATTAGTCAAACAAGTGAAATGACACACAAAAGAGAAGAGAAAGGCAGACACACACACACACACAGCTAGAGAATCCCGGTCAACCAGAATCAAAAGAAATACTGAGCATTAAAAAACACCGCTAATGCTACATTTTATGCAAATGCACTGCACACCTTGTTTTTTGCGTTTGAAATCAAGAAACTCGAAAGCAATCAATGCTTCTCGAAATCTGTGGTCTGTTCCATGACCTAATACCAGTCTCCCAAAAAAATAAAATGAATGCCACAAAATAAAGAAGGTATCAGTGACGATTAACTAAATCAGAGTAAATTATAAGCATAGTATGATTGTAAGTTGTTTTGCTGCTTTTTCTAATTCTTACATGCAGATGTTCCTTTGTACAATTTAAACACCTGCTAGAGAGGAGATCTTATTTCCCTAGAATGCACATACTAATGAGGAGGAAAAAAATTGGATACACAGTGATCGTGTCGTATTGTCATTCTTAGTAGTGGTTAGTTGGGTTTATGTAGTTTTTAGCCATGTTTGTGTTAACCCAACCATAAAATAATTAGATATCACTTTTAATCTTTTCTAGAATTGAATCAAATATATGATTATAAAGTTTCATTGATTTTCAGATTGTAACATAGGTTGAATGTCAATTAATATCTACATGTTTCTATAACTAAGTTAATTCTACCATTTTGTTGCATTTTCTAGAGAAATATAAATTTTGGAATGGGCAAACAATGAGGAAATGAAGAGCACTTTAGCTAAAGGAAACAACTTATCTTTGCAGGCCATTGTATTAGTGGTTCACTTACCTCAGAAATCAACCTGCAAAACAATCTAGTAATAATCTAACACCAACATAATCTTAGAGACAATCTAACCCAAATTTTCACCAATGCATAAATAATCACAATCCACCTCACAACATATGAACAAACAACAAAATTTCATTGCATGTGTAAGAAAAATATATTCAACAAAGGAAGCATGCAAAGCAAGTTATTAAAAAATAGTGAACTTTACATGAATGGGCATGCTATTTATGATCACTGCACACACATATATACCACATAAATACCATGTCACCTTGTAGGAAATTGTAAAATTTTTATGATGGTCATTGGCCCTTAACCAATCACAGAACAATTCTGAGTAACAAAGTGGAAGCAAATGATATACTTTTATTATTTCACCTACCCAATGTGTTATTCATTGTTCGAGCAATGTTAGAAATCATGTCAAATAACATGATGGAGCCAAAAAATTATTTGAATCTTAAATTTGAATCAATGCCATGTCGCCAAATGAACACCCTTAAATTTTTCCTAAATGGGTTTACATGAACCAATCCTCTTGAGATTACTCATCTTAAACAAAGAACAACACTCCAACCATAAGAAAATTTCAACTCAATAAAGGAACCATATTCAAGTTGTTATCTGAATAGTGCAAAAAATTATATTTAGAAATAATATGATTATAAATATAGAAATATTTTAAGGAATTTCAAGAAAGGTTTGACTATTAATTTCTAGAAAACCAACCTTCATTAGTTTGGGTGTTAGTGACAATTGCATCAAAATCAGTGTCGCTGCCCAAAATGCTTGTACTTGAATATTTGATAGTTGTTTAGAATTGAGTTTTAATATTAACCTTTTGAAATTATTATAATACACTGCTATTTTTTCTTTGAATACATGTGTTTTGCCTTGGAAGTAAAACAAAGATAAACAAAAAGCCCTAAAAACTTAAAAGAAAAACATTAAATAAGAAATATTAGGGTCTGCTATTATACTTATACAGAAACAGTTATACAAAACTTGGAAGCACTATTTTTTCTATTTTTCCCTCTTCAATAACTCAAGAAGGATTCAAGCCAAAAACAAAAACTCAAAAGGATCAATTAAACCAACTCAATATTGCTTCAACAGTAAGATCAAACAACTTTTAAATCGCCTATAGACAATAAGAGAATTTGCACGAAATGAAATGATTGTGGCTACAATTAAACCAATCACACCTCTTATCCAACAGAGAAAGGAACCAAAAAAATAGTAGAACATAGGCGTTGTTCATTCTGATGGTCAGAACAGACCCCACTTGAATTCATGAATTAATCTATCATTTTCAAAATAGGTAAAAGAAACTCAGATTAAAACAATTAAATATCATATTATTGTAAATCTAACAAGAATGTTTACAATCTTGAGATAGAAAGACAAATAAATAATGTATGGTCATCATGGGTTTACAATTTACACAACAAACTTAATTGGAGAAAAAAACGTCAGAATATATATATCAAACCTACCACTGTACAAAAGCTTCCACCACCAACTTGTATTCAAAGAACCACAAGCGAGGAAATTAATTAAACAAAGTAACACATGAAACTACTCATTTACCACAAACATACATACTCCAGGAAAATAATCACATAGAACTGTTGGTTTCGGAAATTAGAAAGAATTTTATTGTTCCATAGTTTAAATAAAGGAAATCAGTAGGTAAAATGAACAAATTAATGACTAATATGAGGTTTAGATACCTGAATAGAGATGATATCCAAGATAGTTGGGTCGCTTTCCTTGGTGGAGGATGGATTTGGCAATGCACAGACAGCCCTCAAGTCATTCGACAAGAGGGGCATCGAAGATCTCATATGCTTCCAAAATCGCTAATTTTTGCTCCACTTATTGGCTTAATCTGATTCTAACTATTATTGTAGAGGAAGGGCAAAAGTTCCAGTAAAGGAATATCTTGATTTGTTACGGGTAGTTATGATGCGATGGTGATAGTTTGGACAGTTCTTTTGAGAACTCCACTTGTGCGCCTCAATCCTTTATGTTGCATCTTCTTCCAAAGGCAGGCTTGTTAAAATTTCTATACCCAAGTTTCGTCGGCATTGGATGTTTCTCTCCATATTGTAATATGTCTCTGATGTTGTTAATTGTGAAAATTTCTTTTGAAACCTCCTTCCAAAGCTATTTACCAATGGTTCCTATGGTCCTTTCCAGTATCTTCACCATTTGCAGAGATCGCTTCACCGTCAAAATTTGAAATGGGGTAACGATTTTAGAGGGAGATAGAGAAGCAGAGAGACAGTGGAGAGACAGACAGAGGAGGAAGGTCAAGAGAGGGTGAATAGTGGATTGTTAATGCCGATTTCTGAATACGCAATGTAGATGGAGAGGGAGAGAAAGGGGGGAAGGAGTAACTGATGGAAATTGATAGGTGAGAATCTTTGGCATTTTTGTGGAGAGTTTAACGGTTGGGAGAAGGAGAGAATGACAGATGGGTAGAGAAATGGGCAAGAATCATGAAGACGTAGGAGATAGAGAGTTATGGCTGCAAAAGGAGAGAGTGGGAGAGAGGTAGGAGCAGGTAGAATTTGAAAAGATTTGGTGGTAATTAGGGTTTGCAGCCATTAAATATAAAGGATGTGAACGATAGTCATATTTTGGGAGTTTATAGGTGGAAAAAAAAGTTTTTCATGTATTCTCACATTTTAAAATAGTATAGATAAATCCTTAATGAAAAATGGTTTAGAAAATATTCCTCCGGTTGTTGTATATTGAGTGTTTGAATTTAGGGTCTTTTGGAGGCCAGTATACCAAATAGGACTTACTATTATACAAGTCCTTAATGAAAAATGTATAGAAAAAAGTCCTTCGCTGAAAGAGAAATACCTCAATACCCTTTTATTATACACATGTTACCTAAAACGGTTTTGGAAACCCATAAAAGAAAAAAAAAACTATTTCATTTTTTTAGGGATATATTTCAAAGTTTTTCAAAACCTTTTGAAATAAACAAACTAAAATTAATTATTTTTTTTTATCTTATCTTACAAAGTATTAAAATTAAAAAATTTTTAATTTGCATTAGATTTAATTTAATCACGTGTGTGTGTGTGTGTATATATATATATATATGTTCTAATATGAGAAAAAAAACCTAAAATTTATGAGTTTTAGATTACGTGATACAACAATGTGGGAGTCAAAAGTCACAGGCTTTTTTAAAAACTAAAATTAAGAAATTTTAATTATGTAATCTTAGAAAGTACTAACATTAAAAAAAATTGATTTTGCATTGAGTTTAAGTTGGTCAAGTATGTATGTGTAATATATATATATATATATATATATTGAGAAAAACCTAAAATTTAAGAGTTTAGATAAAAATAATACTATAAGATCACTCTATGAAACCACAGTCTATGAATTGAAATATCACTATAGTTTCACACTATTGATCCACCCAATATAAAGAGAACAACCATAATGTTTAATGTTTTTTTAAAAAAAAAAAAACTTATTTCAATTGGCATGTTTGTGGGTACGTGTTGCTTCCATAAAACATGGATATTGATGTGTTGAGTTTATTAAGTCACTCTATGAAGTCACTTTTTTTTTTTTTTTGAACAAAATCACATCAATCAAATTAAAGGCACGCTATGATATCAAACTTTCTATGTGAAAGGGACAACTATAGTTTTGAGATGTGTTTTTTTTTTTTACTTTGGAGTCAAACTACCTATATAATATGAAGTCACTTTTATAGTCACACTTTCAGCAAATAGTTTGTTGACACACTTTGTTTTCATAAAGTGATATTTTACTTGAGTAACCCTTAGTTGTCATAGTTTTACCTTATTTTTACATATGAATTTATAATGTGACAATGAATTTTTGTAAATTTTTTTGGATGAAAAAACATCATTGGTGCAGTAGCTTAGACACTACAATTACACACACGTTCAATTGGTTTAATATTGTGACAATGAAGTGTGACACCATTGGCTGAGCAGCTTGAATACTATAATTACACACACATTCCTTTGTTTTAATAGTGTGACAATAGAATATGACATTATTATTTCAAAGTTGACCACTATGATTACAAACGTGCACACTCATTTGATTTAATAGTGAACACAGTGTGACAACATTGGTTAATGTGTTGAAACAATCATAATTAACAAAATAGAAAAAAAAATAGCATTATAGTCATAAAACTGAAACAAAAAAAAATGATCATACAAACAATTACATATATCGAAAATATAGAGCCACCAACATGAACAAACAAAGAAATCAAAAACATAATTTACATATCATATATGATATTATAGAAATTATATGAGGTTAACGAGATATGAATAAAAATTATTGTGTAACAGTACAAGACTGAGAACATGGAGAGAATGATACATTCTAGAAAAAAAAAATAACTAACTTGTTCTAACAACAGTTTGATTGAAAAAACGAAGAAACAAAAAAACACGACCATTCAAACAATCTGTTGAACCAAAAAAATAAAACCAAACAAAAGAACAAAAAGTAAATGAAAGTATAATTTCAAACCTAATAATAGTTGAACGTTGCAGAAGAAGAAGAAACAAAAACTCATTGGATAAAAATAACGACGACCACAACTGGTTGGAGAAGAAGAAAAAAAAAAAGAAATCTGATACGTTTGATGGCAAAGATATTGAGAATATAATTCAACATTCAAAATAGATGATGCTATAAATAATAAATGATAGATGACAAATCTTCTGAGAATATAATTCACTACTAAAATTAAGAAATCTTTAATATAACATAACAAATTCAAAAAATAAAATAATTGTCAAATGCATGATTTAAGGAGGGGGTAAATACGTCAAAAAAATCTGATAAACTCAAAATGTATACTTGTACACAATAAAGTTAGGAAAGTATGAACTAAATTACTTAACATTACGAGTTATATATTTTAAGGCCAAGAAGTATTATTTGGTATACCTTTTTACAATTATCCGTTGAATTTAAATACAAGGAAAAGCACTGGTCCACTAGTAGGTGTCATTCACACCTTGCCAGCAGTTGCAAAATTCAAGTATCACCATCCCCCTCTTCTGTATCTACTATGATAAAAAAAAAAAAAAAAAACCAAATACATGATATTTGCTCAAATAGAGATCCAATTTACATTATGAATATCTATAATTATTTGACGCAATTCGGTATTTCCCTGATGAAATTGGTTTGTAAATAAGATTTAGTTCAACTTATTTAACCTTTAATTTAGTTATTTGGGTCGTACGAAATTCAGAACAAATTACCAACAAATCTTCTAATACCAACTAGTGAGTTTAGAACGGGTTTTTTTTGGAGAGTAAACAATTGGGAAATGTTTGAATTCTCTAAGTTACTTTAAGTTATTTTCCACTTAAAAAGTCACTCCATACGATATGAATTTATTGGCATCCCTTTTCAGTGTTTACTTAGTCACACAGTTAAGGAAACCATTGGTTAACGATTTTAGAATCGTTATACTCCACTCAACTCAACAAAGTCTTGTCGCAACGATTTTAGAATCGGTTACATGAATTATGTTGTATTATTAAGTTCTATCAAGAACTAATTAATTGTGTTAAATTAACACAACTTATATACATAATAATTTTAAAGACTCACTTTCGCTCGTAGTTGATCACGGACGCCAATCTTATTTCTTTTCCCTTTCCCATTCTCCCATAAAAAAAACAAGGTATATAAAGTAATTGGGAGAGAAGGAACACCTCACTGAGCTCACTCTGATCTCCCACGCCTAACGCTCCATTCACCGCCACCCAATGAACGCCCGACCACCATGACTGTCAAAATTGAAAAATTATGGACGGAAGTAACACAAAATGACAAAAATGAGTGTTAAAACGGCATGAAACGCAAATTTTATTTGACCCTTTATTTTATTCTTACACTTTAGATACCACAATTTGAATCCAAATGCCTAAAAAAATTCCGTTTGGCAAGTCCACGGTTGAGCCTGCTCCAAAATTCTGATTTGAACCAAAAATTCAATTAGGATATTTGTAGAAATCACAAATGAATTTCTATTCAATTTTTCAGATAATAACCTATTTCATCATATTTTATACTCACCTCTAAATATCTTTAACTTTTCATGTGGTGAGCAAAAACAATTGATCAAGAAGTTGTTCAACTTTCGCATGAAAGAAGATAAAAAAAAATAAAAATAAAAAGTTTGTTATATTGTCTATCAATGTTTTCATTACTCTAATCGAATTGAACGCGATGTAATAATCTATCTTGATCTCCTAGTGACTGAAGGATTTGCTACAATCTCAAATGGGTTTACCAACGTAACACCAAGCTCATAATTTTTTGGCATTTCGTCACCCAAGTCTTCCATGCTAAAGGCATTAGGTTTCAACTTGGGTGCCCTTTTATAGTGTGCGCTGATAGACTTGTAAATGAATGAAATTTTGACTTGAATTTATTAGGAATTTAAATCCGGTTAGTCATATAGGTATTAATATTTTTTCTATTATTCGAATCTTGAATTTATAAAACTACAGTTTACATATTCATATTTTGATATACCAATATCTATGGTAATCCAAAATTAATTGCATTCAATTCCAGTTAGTTGCACCATTTAATAATGTTTTATTTGTTTTAAACTCTTTTTGGTGTTTCTTTTTTGGTTTTTAGTTTAGTTTAGTTTAGTTTTTTGGGTTTTCAATTCATTTTGTTTTTGCTTGAAAAAATCAAAGAAGATGCGTGAAAAATTCTAAAAATTCATTTTCATAATGGATACTTGAGGAAAGGTGATTTGGTGCTTAATAATTTCTTGTCGTGATTGTTAATAGTTAAACCCGTGATTCATTTTTTTAACATTTTTTCTTTCTTCATCTTTCTGTACCAAAATTTTCCACTGATGGTTAGAGAGGAGCCATAATCACAAATTTACCATGGTTGAAGGGCCTTGGAAAACTGTTAGATTTTAGCTCAACAGACGAAAATAAGTTTAACAGCTCATAATCACAAATTTTAAAATGTCACACAATAATAGGAAAAATAGATAGATCAATAGCCAGATAACAAAGCATCTAGTCCACTACTCT
>CAUOFW020002029.1:0-60034 GCA_963454935.2 Ilex paraguariensis
ACACATACCCATATTGGTTAGTGGAGGTACAATCTGCCTCCCAGATGGCTTTATATTACGTTCGGTGTTTCATGCGCCAAAGTTGGCCATGAATCTATTATCTATACATCAGTTAGCCAGAGATTTTCACTGTGCAACCTGAATACCAAGAGGATTATTATCAGAGGACATGAGAAATATGAATTGTATTATTTAGGCAATCCACCATACAATCCACCTTTCGTTTCACTAGTTTCTCTCCACCTCCACCTCCATCACCTATTTTGTCTTTATCTGTTTCTAGCTTACATGCTAGTATTTTACCTAATACTTATCGTTATGATTTTTCATCACAAACTGTTCAGTTGTGGCATGACCGTTTTGTGCATATAAATTTTAAATATTTATGTATATTATTTCCTATTTTGAGCAAAGCTTGTGTTAGTGGTAAACTTGATTGTGTTATATGTTCTCTATCCAAACATGTTCAGACTAGTTATATTTCTCGCATGCACCAGTACCCAAACTATTTGACCTAATACACTCGGATATTTAGGGACCTTCTCCTGTTATGCTCTGTCAAGTGCCCGATACTATGTGACATTTATAGATGATCATACCCGTTGTACTTGGGTCTACCTTTTGCATAGGAAGTCTGATGTACTCCCTGTCATTACTTAATTTTTTTAGATGATTAAAACATAGTTCGATGTCATTGTTCGTGCTCTTCATTCGGATAATGCCAAAAAATATGTGTTTGATGCCTTAGTTTCTCACCTTTCTTCTCAGGTTATCCTTCAGCAGCTCACTTGTCCATATAATCTTGAGCAAAATGGAGTTGCTGAAAGGAATAATATAAGTATGATAAGGATGGTACGTTGTATGCTTAGAAGTATGGGGGTACCAAAATTTTATTGACATTTTACTTTTGTGACTTCTACTTTTTTGTACAATCGTACACCGAGTCGTGTTCTTCAACATAAGGCTCCCTTACAGGTCTTATTCCCTGAGCGAACACTTTTTTGGTCCCCCCTCGTGTTTTTGGCTGTACATGTTTTGTTCAAGATCGATCTCCTACTGTCATAAGCTTGATGATAAAGCGATTCGTTGTGTCTTTGTGGGCTATTGTCATCAGTCTAAGGGGTATCGATGTTATGATCCTGTCAGACGACGTATGTATCATAGTCTAGATTTACCTTCTTTGAATATATCCTTATTTTTCTTCCAGTCCTGTGTCTCCCCTCTAGTTGATGATACTCTCTTTGATTTTCCATTACCACCAGAGTCAGAGTCATTGGTCACTATCACTACAGGGTCATCGGTCTCCCCTCATCCAGAGCCACTCATCCCTGTCAGTATAGAGTCATCAGTCTTTATTCTTTTGCAGGTTTATGTTCGTCGTCCTCGCTTTCATCCCCCTGCTGATGTCCCCTCTACCCCAGGCAATGCAGGTAATACTTCTCAGTTTGTTCAGTATATTGATGCACCTGTTGTTAGTACTGATGAGATTGTAGGTACTGAGCCAATTATTTTATCTGATGAGACATTATCAGTGGAGGATGATGATTTAGGGCGTCGTTTCAGCGTAATCATACGTGAGATCTTGCTTCTTTACTTTCAGGGGTGAAGCCTGTTGGCTGTCGCTGAGTTTATACCCTGAAATTTCTTGCGGATGGTACTATTGATTGTCACAAGGCTAGGCTTGTGGTGAAGGGTTTTACTCAATTACCAGGTCGTGATTTTGGTGCTACCTTTGCCCCCGGTGGTAAAATTGACTATTGTTCGACTGATTATTTCTCTGGTTGTGAAATACTTTTGACCTCTTTATCAGTTAAATGTGAAGAATGTATTTCTTCACGGTGATCTGGACGAGATTATTTATATGGATGCACCACCGGGCTTTCGTGGTGAAGGGGAGTATGCTAAAAAGGTTTGTCGATTGCGTAAGTCTCTTTATGGACTGAAACAATCACCACGAGCCTAGTTTTCTCGATTTAGTGATGTAGTTGTATGTTTAGGGTTCACCAAATGTCATTCTGATCATACCTGCTTCATTCGACGGAATACTTTCGGACAGTGTGTCTTCCTTTTGGTATATGTTAATGATATTATTATTACTGGAGATGATGTTTCTAGGACTGCGCAGGTTAAGGTAGACCTTGGGAAGGCCTTCGATGTGAAGGATCTTGAATTTTTGCGATACTTTCTTGGAATTGAGGTTGCTCGTAGCAGCATATGTATTGTTCTTTCTCAAAGAAAGTATGTTCTAGATCTTCTCTCATACACTAGGATGCTGGGGTGCAAACCGGCATCATCACCCATGATTCAAAATCTGAAGCTTACTGCTGAAGATGAGGAGTTGAGAGATTTGATAGTCTATCAGAGGTTGGTAGGTAGACTTATCTACCTAGTTAACACTAGGCCAGACATTTCATTCACTGTAAGCCGAGTTAGTCAGTTCATGCACAGATCATGTCAGCCTCATCGTGATGCAGTTTATCATATTCTTCGTTACCTCAAGTCTTGTTATGGACTTGGGTTGTTCTATGCATCTGGATCTCAGATTGGTTCTCTAGCTTGTTATTCAGATTTAGATTATGGGGGAACATGTGACGGTTGATCTACTACGGGCTTCTGTGCTTTTCGAGGGATTCATCTTATCTCTTGGGAGAGCAAGAAGCAGTCAGTTGTCTCTCGCTTGTCAGCAGAGACAGAGTATCAGACACTAGCACTTGGCACATGTGAGATTATCTGGCTACGATCGATTCTTGACAAGTTGGGATTTTCAGTGACTTTTTCATCTATATTATATTGTGATAATCGATCTGTTATTCAGCTCGTTTCTGACTCTGTATTACACGAGAGGACGAAGCATATAGAGATCAATGTTTTCTTTTTTTGGGAGAAGGTTAATAGTGGTATTGTCACTCTATCGTTTGTGGGGACTAGTGATCAGGTTACAAATGTTTTCACCAAACCTGTCTCTCTATCCATTCTTCGGGACTCAATTGTCAAGTTTGGCTTAGTTGACATTTTTGCGCCTAGCTTGAGGGGGAGTGTTGGAGATATAACATCTTAGTTTATTAGGGTTTATTAAGTTTTTTCTTTTTTACCTTTTTATCTTTTTATCCTTATTGTAATTTTTATTGGCTATATATACGGAGGTTCTACATTTAGTTTATATCTCATTTTACTCACAAATATTTCTAGTCAAACAGATAATGGGAAAGTTCTCAAAAAGAACTACTGGCCCCAAAGAAGGTGAAAATTCTTTGCCCCTTGATACAACTGCGAAGAACTAGAAATTCAGTATAAGTCCAATTCATGCATTTTTCAATTAAGTGAGAGTACAAATGAGTTTAGTTTGATTAGTTAACAGGCTTTCTTCTTCTTTATGATTTTGACAGACAATTGCAGTTTGTATGTTGAGCTCTCTGGTTAGCATACATGGTTTTAATTGTTTTTGCAAGTACAATAATGAGGTAGAAGGGTCTATGATTTCATGAGTGAATTTGATTTGAATGGTTTATTAGACAATATGAATTATTTCCCTCGGGACGGTATGGTTGTAATCATGACCCTCCACATTGCACCAATAATATCTAAATTTTTGAAAAGAAGTTTTAGTAGCATAATTTTTTGTGAGTCATGAGTCCATATAAATGGACAATGTCACAATGGTAGTTTGTTTTCTTGGGGCCTGGATACAGTTTTATGTTACTCTTCTGCATTTTTCAATTTTTTTTGTTGGGAAGAAACTAAATAATGCCTCTCTGCAAGGTTATAGAAAGATTGGATGCTGAAAAAAGCCTTACTGAGTCTGCACCAACTCCAACTGTCACTTATTGTCAAAGGAATAAGTCTGATAATGATATCTTTGTCTCCAATTTGAGGCATCACCTTCATGAGTTAATCCACTCTCCTATGGAAGAACACAAGGCTTGCTTGAAAGCAACTTTTCAGAAGGTAAGCACATGATCAACAGCTTCTGCTACTTGGTGCAAATGTAGTTAACAAAATACCTTGTCTAATTTATGAAGTTATTCAGCTACAAAATGAAAAAAATAATTACCATAGTGGATGTGGATACTTTTGAGACTGACGAGTTTTTTTGGTTCCAAACAGATTATGGGAAAGTTTTCAGAAAGAACTACTATCCCCAAGGAAGGTGAAAAATCTCTGCCGCTAGAGACTACTGCGAATAACTAGAAATTCAGCATAACTACCACCCCTGCATTTTTCAAGTAGGAGAAAGTACAAATGACTTCAGTTTGATTAGTTAACATGCTTTCATTTTCTTACGACATTAACAGACAATTTCAGCTTGTCAGTGGAGCTATGTGTTTAGCATACACGGGATTTTTGGGTTTTTTATTTTTTTTATCCAGCAAGAGTTTGAGCACATTTCCAATTGCCTGCAATCATTTCATCATCATACCACTGGTTTTTTGGGTATTACTTTCAAGGGAACTAGTTTCCTCAGACTTATTCCCATCCTCTCCTTCATGTCCATAGTTTCTGGTGTCAGATGGCCATCAAGGTCCCAGTCAAAAGACTGAAGCAAGGCGGCTAGAGCAAGGTTAAGCACTCTATAAGCCAGGAAAAAGCCTGCACAAATTCGTCTTCCAGAGCCAAATGGAATCAACTCAAAGTGCTGCCCCTTGTACTCAATATCAGAGCCTAAAAACCTCTCAGGTTTGAAATTCAAAGGGTCATCCCAAGCATCAGGGTCTCTTCCAATTGCCCATGCACTTACGTACACTTGTGTGCTTTTGGGTATGAGATAGCCCATGTAGTTTGTGTCTTGCATTGTGTTCCGTGGAAGCATTAAAGGAACAGAGGGATGCAATCGAAGGGTCTCTTTCACAACTGCCTGCAAATATGGCAATCCAACCATGTTACTCTCTTTGACCTTCTTGTGAGGTCCTATGACTCGATCAAGCTCTTCCTTAACCTTACTCATTGAGTCAGGTCTGTGTAATAGCTCTGCCATTGCCCATTCAATAGTGCTGCTTGTAGTTTCTGATCCAGCTAAAAACATTTCCTGTACCATTAGAACTTTAGTTAAATGATCGATTATGAAAATTGCATCTTATATATATAAAACAAGGGTCGCGCGAACGCAGGCCCCCACTTTGACCAATTATGACATAGGCTCCACCACTTGGATAGACATTAGGAAGACACCCCTCCCGAGTGCAATGGAAGTCCCCAACCTAGGCCACGGTCCTTCTTGATCACCCATTGATCCCATCCAGGCAAGTAATACTATGTTCGTTTTAAAGATATAGTTACACATTTAAAATGTGAAGTTTCAATTGATTAAAAACTCTTCATGATCCATCATGAATCACTTCATGTAGTTGGAATTTTATTTTTAAGATGTATAACTTATCCTCAAAAAATAGTAACTTTCGGTAAAAATTATTAACAACAGAAGGGCGTTAGCATTGTATTATCAGGATTATGATGTTCATGTTCTTCTTTGAAATTTTGTCAGGCCCATTCTTTTCCATCACCTTCATACTCTAACAATGCGTCCTAGAAGTCTTTTTTTACCTTCTCTCTTCTTGATTCCTTCTCATGAACCCTCTCACCAACAAATCCAGCGACAACCTTCATGCATCCTCCCATATAGCGGATCATATTCCTCTTGATCCCTAGTGGGTCGAGCCATTTCAAGAAGGGGAAAAAATCTGCCACATTAGGTTTCCCAGCCCATTGCATGAACATGTTCATGGCTTCGAAAAACTCGTGCCCTGCCACAGACTGCATGTCCAAGAGATCTCTTGACAACATAAGGTTCCCAACAAGGTTGAAAGACATGATGTGAAGGAACCTAACTAGTTCCACACCACCCGATCCACCCTGGACACTCGACGATGCTGAATCCTCCTCTATCCACTCGACCATCTTGTCAATGCACTTTTGCCTGATCGGAGCCGACTCGTGGAGTCTTTTGTTAACCAAGAGCTCCATGGAGCAGAGTCGTCGTAGTATGCGCCAGTCTGGGCCATAGCCAATGATCCTTGGTTGTAGCCTAAGGCCGTGAGTGCCTTGGGAACTTTGCGGTCCGAGAAAGGAAGGTCATTGTTCTTGAATAACTCAGCAGCAGCCTTGGCAGATTGTATGACCATAGTGTCTACTAAATCAAGCTTTAGCCAGAGAACAGGTCCATACTTGGCCCTTAATTTGTAGAAGGTCTGGTGTGGCATGGTTCCTAGATCGAACATGTTGCCAACAATTGGCCATCCTGGTGGCCCTGGTGGTCGCTGTTTTGAAGAGCCTTTCGCGGCCTTAGTCCACGTGAATAATAGAAGAAGAGAAGCTAAGAAAGAAACACTCAACCAGGTAAGCACACTAGACATCCACTCCATTTCTGAGTTTGAACTCTCTTATGTGTTATTTTGTAACTTGTATGTCACCATGTCATTTGTTGCGTATAAATAATGCACTGCCTGCCATTCATTTTACTTGACCTGCTAAAAATTATCAAGGTAAAATGCAAAAAATGTGCAGACCTATCAATTTTTGGAGCAAATATTGCATGTAACAATTCTACAATTTCAGCATTAAAAGTGTTACGTGATGTCACCATCTAATAAAAAACCTAAAAAATGAATAAAGTAAGCCTCTTTTCACATGGAGTGGTGCACATTATACGAATGGGTGGTTATTGAAATTTGTGGGGTTTACTTATCTATTTATGCACTTATAATGGAACAATTATACCATATTGACATTGCTAACATTGTGTAATTGTTACATTACATTTGAAAACAATGCCAAAATTGTGATAGAACCAATGGAGTTTGAGTGTGTTTAAACCATAGCAGTTTGTGTGATAAAAAAATAGATCCATCAACAACTCGCCAAATAAATAAGTTAATTGAGCAAAACATTCTTTATGCATGAGGAGGACCACAAAATCAACTAGCAGTATTAATTGAGCAGAAAATTTCGTGATGGGATCTCGATTCACATAAATATAGGATTCTTTTTCCCTCAATTGTATTGTATATTAAATTAGAAAAATTTAGAAGTCGGTCCTCTATGGCCTTATTTAGATTTAAGTCAACTCAGAAAAACTTATTTTGAAATAAGTTCATTTTTATTTTTATTGTCCAAAATACCACTAATAGTTATATTTAATTTGAAAATTACCAACTCTTAAATTTTAGGAGTTGGACTAATATTAATATCTAAATCAATATTTAAATTTATCAAATTAAAACCAAATTTATTCAATTAATATTAAATTTTATCAAATAATATTTAAATTTAATATATAAAAGGTGATATGTGAAGAGTGGTTGTGTGACACGTGGAGGACATACGATAACATATGAATTAGAAATTGATGGAATTTTGACATTGACTTTATCAATAGTAATTTTTATTATAGAAAAATCGTTTTTAATTATAAAAATTATAAAAACTGGGTTATGTAACCAAATGAGTGATAACATAATTACTAATATTATAACAAAATTATCATGCAACGTTGTAAATGATAAAAATTTATTGGAATAATATAATGATAGAAATTACGCTTTATAACTGGCTAGGACATATATAATGGGAAAATGATTGTGGGTATTTTAGTCTATTTATATAACAAAAAGGTAATTTTGATATTTTCACAAAATATTTAGTTAAATCATTACTTTACCAACTCGTAGAGGCAAAAGTTATCATTAAGGGGGTGTTATTGATTTAAAAGTATAAACCAGAAGGGTGTGCAGTGAAATTTCAGAATCGGGAGGGAGTATCATTAAATTTAAACTTAACTACTAGGGGTGTGGATGAAATTTTTTCAAATATTTCTCTCTCTCTCTCTCACTCTCACACACACACACACACACATATATATGAGATAAATAATAACATTCAAACACAAAAATATTAATATTTAAAAGAAAAAATAGTGCGATTCAAAACACAAAAAATATTAATATCCAATATTAACATTTCAAAAACAAATAGCATTCAATACTAATATTCTAAACAAAAATTAGTCAAATTGAATAATAACTAAAGAACGCTTAGTAACATAGGCAATTGCTGATGCATAGGCAAGAAAACAGTAATATACTTACCAAAAAATAGTAACATTCACAACAAAAAATTACAAAAAATAGTAACATTGAATATGAATATTTAAAAAAATAAAACAAAAAATAGTAACAATCAAAACAAAAAATAATAATAATCAATATTAACAAAAAATAACAACACTGTAGACCTCGAAGAAATTACCTGTTACGATCAAATATCTATCTCTAAAAGGTAGCATACTATTGATTCTACAATAAATAACCAGGAATTTTCAATTACCATTGCTTCTATTCTTATTTGAGAAATACTATGAATCCCAAATTTACAATTCAAATTTGTATCGCAAATTAAGGGGACCGTTGAATGAGAGAGTTCCATCAACTTTTTTAAATGAGACTCACTGATCCAATAATCCCCTGTATTTGGGATGTAAATTTGGATTTCAGATTTGAATTACATAGCATTGCTTTTCTTATTTCTTTGGTCCGTCTTTCAAAGTCTTCCCCGACCTCGGCTGTTGGGTTGATGCTGCTACTGCTCTATCCATGGCAGCGAAGAGATCATGAGGCTGCTATTGGTCCGTCCATGGCAGCGAAGAGAGCATCATGCTGCTATTGCTCTGGAGAGCATGAATATCTGCCAGTGAGAACGAAGAGGAGAGAGAATAGCTTAACTGGGATTTGAATTTCAAATTTATGATAAATATTTTATTGCATATCTCTATTAACATTGAATTAAGAGGTAAATTTGAATTTCAGATTTTGTAGAAAAAATCAACAAAATCTTCCATTAAGCATGAATCAATGGATAACTGTTTAGAAAATTGATTTAATATTGAAGACTGTTTTTAAGTCATTAGAAGGTTTTCCTTGACAGACTAAACTCATTATAAATTTCTTAAGGAAGACTCAAATCCAATTTTTGCTTCTTTTTTTTTTCTTTTTTATGGTAGTTCTAAACTACCATGTATAAAAATTATAGCGTAATCAATTTCCAAATATATTGATTTCAAACTTGTTTTTCAATCTAGCATCATTTGTATGAAACAGTGGTTTCCATTCACTCTTTGTAATATAAACGCACTTTTAATTTTTTTTCAATTAAAATCGTGGGCAAAAAACACGTTCTTACCTTGAAAAGTGCAGATTATAGCTGTGTTTTCATACAAATAACACAGCTAAAAGAACTCATTCTCCACTCGTTTTAGAAATTTAAAGTGAAATGATAAATTTGACCAATAGTCCTATTAGATTATGTATTGATGAAGCGTGCGGAACGATATATTCTATAATTAATATAACATTGATATAATTGAAAGAAGAATATATTAACATAGATCTTGACCCGTTCAATGACCACTATTTTAGGATCGTCAACATATCTTGTGTTGTATCATGCTTTCAAACTGTCTAAGTTGAGCCTTGTCCAAATTTGTTCAATATCTATCTAATTTATTAATATTTGTGTATTGTTTAATTCGCTTTATAAATTTCATGTCATGTATAATCGTGTTTAGTCAAGTTTATTGACTCATTTGTTTGACAAGTCATTGATGAATCTATTTTTTTTACCACACAAACCGGCTATGGTTAAAATACAAACCCCTTTGGTATTGTATTCAAATGTCACGTATTGATTATATCACGTCATAAGTGTTATATGGTGTAATTGTCCACTAATTTCAATAACCTCCCATTCATATAATGTGCACCACTCTATGTGAAAAGAGAGGTTTACTTTATTCATTTTCTAAGTTTTGTATTAGATGGTAACATCACATAGTTTTGCCAACGCTGATATAGTATAATCGTTACACCAATGCCAACGCTGACACAGTTAATTTTTATACATGACCACCAATTTCAGACAACTCAATTAACAGACTCCTCAATATTAAACAATCACATCAATTCACACCTACTCTCTCTTCATTTTAATTTTAACTTAAGTAATTAAAAAAATTAAATTATTATTTCAAATACAAATATTTCAAAATCAACTCGATTTTTAATATTGTATAATGTCTTCAAACATGATGTTATTGCTAGTTTTTCAATAAGTCACCAATTTTCACATTTTAGTTCTTACAATTCAATTAAGCTCTTCTTTAGCCTTTCTCGTCACTCATTCAATTGTGCTACTTAGTAGTTTTTTATCCAATAAAATGGAAAAAAATCATATAGTTCTAGAACAACTCATATAGTACTAGATAAGATAGGAAAATATTAGATCAAATTTGTCGTATTAAAAACGGGTTATTTATGCTAGATACTAATTCTGTTTATTTATCATTCCTGTTCATTGATAGTGTAATTTTTGGATTTATATCGTACTAATGCATTATTTCAAAAATAATACTCCAAAATCCTAAATTGGGACACCATTATTTCTAGAGATACTAACACGTAGAATAGCAAATGTGTTTTGAGTCGTTGTCTTGTGGGAAAAGTGGGCACTGTCTTACTAATCTAAAATCCATTTACGACTATATATGTAGCCAGTATGCATTAAGACGAGAGTGGTTGAAGACCTGACGTTTATTTTTTTGTCTAAATCGGCTTCTCTCAGACAAAAATGGAATTTTCTACCATCTTACCCTGATATCTTAACTTTTTTTTTTTTTTTTTAAATTTCATGATTTTACTTATTTTTTAATCCTCTATTATCTGTATGAAAGGAAGGTTATAATCTACACTTTTCAATGTTAGAACGTGTTTTTTGCCCACGATTTTAATAGAAAAAATTTAAAAGTGCGTTTATATTACAAAGAGTGAATGGATACCACTGTTTCATACAAATGATGCTAGATTGAAAAACAAGTTTGAAATCAATATATTTTGATAATTTTTAAAAAAAATTATGGTGTCAAAGAAATTGATTACACTCAAACACGCACACTAACGTTTGAGATATTCGTATAATGTTTTAATTATTCGATAAGTAAATATCCGGATAGTTGAAAATAAGGGCTGGTTTTCGTTCTTATTTCTTTTTTTATTGTGGTGCTGACATTATAGCATAATTAATAGTCTAAGAAAGGCTCATGATTTCTAAAATTAATAATTTGACAATAACACAAATGTCAATATTGGACATCTTTGAGAAATAAAAATCATTTCCTTGCGATCATTTTTGTACTAGGCTGGTAGAACAGTTAATATAGTAATTGGGGTGGTTCAAATCCAAAATATGGGCAATGATCATTGTGATAAATGTATCAGATTTGACTAACTAATTTTTCGGTCTTTTGAGACGTATAAGAAAGGGAACTACAAAAACAGACAAACTATTTTTGGCAACAAACAAATGACGCTTACTAGGATATCGGTGCCTTCTCTTAAAAGAATAGAAGTTTCATTAAAGATATTATCATGTCTTTCACATAATTCAATAACTATTACATTTGAAACAGACCTTGAACGCATGCCAAAATTTACAATACCTTCATGCAAGGTCTAAAGTAGTATATTTCAAGTGTGGCATTTTAGACAACAAATATAGATATTTAGGTTAAAGAAAGTTCAAATTGCACAAAGGAACATCGGTTTATACGAAATACATAGAAAACTAAGAAGAAATGCTTGAGAAGATGGACACCAATCACATACAAAGCTTGCTACTATCATACTATTTTGCACAAAGACAACGATAATCAGGAGAACACACCAAACAACACTTATTCATGGCCATAGGTTTTTTTTTTATCCAGCAAGAGTTTGAGCACATTGCCGACTGCCTGCAATCATTTCATCTTCACATGACTCGTTTTTTGGGTATTGCTTTCAAGGGAACTAGTTTCCTCAGACTTATTCCCATCCTCTCCTTCATGTCCATAGTTTCTGGTGTCATATGGCTATCAAGGTCCCAGTCAAAAGATTGTAGCAAGGTGGCTAGAGCAAGGTTAAGCACTCTATAAGCCAAGAAAAAGCCTACACAAATTCGTCTTCCAGATCCAAATGGAATCAACTCAAAATGTTGCCCCTTGTACTCAATATCAGAGCCTAAAAACCTATCAGGCTTGAAATTCAAAGGGTCATCCCAAGCATCGGGGTCTCTTCCAATTGCCCATGCACTTACGTACACTTGTGTGTTTTTGGGTATGAGATAACCCATGTAGTTTGTGTCTTGCATTGTGTTCCGTGCAAGCAGTAAAGGAACAGAGGGATGCAATCGGAGGGTCTCTTTCACAACTGCCTGCAAATATGGCAACCTATCCATGTCACTCTCTTTTACCTTCCTGTTAGGTCCTATGACTCGATCAAGCTCTTCCTTAACCTTCCTCATTGAGTCAGGTCTGTGTAATAGCTCTGTCATTGCCCATTCAATAGTGCTGCTTGTAGTTTCTGATCCAGCAAAAAACATTTCCTGTACTATTAAAACTTTAGTTATATGTTATCCAAACGAGTAAGACAACTTCGTAACCATACCAAAATTTTAAGGAACAAGTTACAAGGTTTTGAGGTAGATGTTACAACTGTAAAATGAATGATCGATCATAAAATTTGTTTTTTTTTTAAAGTATAGTTACAATTATTAAAGATCAAGTTACATCTTTAAAACGTGAAGTTTCAACTGATTAAAAATTATTCAAGATTGATCACTACATCTCAATCACCTCAAGCAGTTAAAATTTTATTTTTTAAAACCTGTTACTTGTCCTAAAGAAATAGTAACTTTCGGTAAGAGTTACTAACAACAATAGAGCGTTAGCATTGTATTACCAGGATTATGATGTTCATGTTCTTCTTTGAAATTTTGTCAGGCCCTTCTTTTCCAGTACCTTCATACTCTAGCAATGCATTCAGGAAGTCTTTTTTTACCTTCTCTCTTCCTGATTGCTTCTCATGAACCCTCTCATCGATAAATCCAGCAACAACCTTCATGCATCGTCCCATATGGCGGGCCATATTCCTCTTGATCCCTAGTGGGTCGAGCCATTTCAAGAAGGGGACAAAATCTGCCACATTAGGTTTTCCAGCCCATTGCATGAGCATGTTCATGGCTTCGAAAAACACGTGCCCTGCCTCAGACTGCATGTCCAAGAGATCTCTTGACAACATGAGGTTCCCAACAAGGTTGAAAGCCATGATGTGAAGGAACCTAACTAGTTCCACACCACCAGATCCACCCCGGGCACATGATGATGATGAATCCTCCTCTATCCACTCGATCATCTTGTCGATGCACTTTTGCCTGATGGGAGCCGACTCGTGGAGTCTTTTGTTAACCAAGAGCTCCATGGAGCAGAGTCGTCGTAGTATGCGCCAGTCCGGGCCATGTCTGGCAAAAGCCAATGATCCTTGGTTGTAGCCTAAGGCCGTGATTGCCTCGGGAACTTTGCGGTCGGAGAAAGGAAGGTCATGGTTCTTGAATAATTCAGCAGCAGCCTTGGCAGATTGTATGACCATAGTGTCTACTAAACCAAGCTTTAGCCAGAGAACAGGTCCATACTTGGCCCTTAACTTGTAGAAGGTCTGGTGTGGCATGGTTCCAAGATCGAACATGTTGCCAACAATTGGCCATCCTGGTGGCCCTGGTGGTCGCTGTTTTGAAGAGCCTTTCACGGCCTTTGTCCACCTGAATAGTAGAAGAAGAGAAGCTAAGAAAGAAACACTCAACCAGGTACGAACACTAGACATCCACTCCATTTTCTGAGTTTGAACTCTCCTATCTGTTATTTTGGAACTTGTATCTTACCCTGTCATTTGCTGCATATATATAATACGAGCAGGGTGTTCAAATTTTCAATTGATCGTAATTTTTTATCCTATTCGATCCTACCTTATTCTACTAAACTACTAGCTGTAAAAATCGGATAGAAATGAGGAAGAATTTTTGGTCTTCTGATTAAATCGGATAAGAATGCGGAATACCCATCAATTTTCGTATTCCTACCCTACCCTACCCGTAAAAAATATTTTTAACTTTTTTATATTTTTTTTAGTAATTATAAAAATATTTATATGGTATAATTTATATTATAACATTATTATTGTTGTGGATGCTTGAGTTGCGAAAACATGTACTTGTTTTTTTTGTAGGTTATATAATTTGTGGTGAACTGGTGATCTATTAGAACAATTATGGTTTTAATGTGTTTTATATGGTTTAAACTTAAAATAATTGTTATTATATTTGTGTAACAATTATGATAGATTGATGTTCATGCTTTTTTATATTTTATTGTAATTGTTATTGATTTATTGTGTTGTTAAATTGGTGAATGTTATTTAATTGAATTGTTAAAATAATCCAAAAATTAATAACTACAAAAGTGTTTACCCGACTTTCTACCCGATTAATCGGGTAAGAACTCGGATAGGAATTACACACCTGATCAAGTAGGTTAGGTCAAGAAAATTTTTTTACGTAAAATATCGGATAGAAAAATGAAAGACTATATTACCTACCCATAAGATAGGGTAAATACCCCTAAATATGAGTAATGCACGACCTTCTATTTATTTTACTTGACCCACTAGAAATTATCGAGGTAAAATGCAAAAAATGTGCAGACGTATCAATTTTTGGAGTAAATATTGTGTGTAATGATTATACTATATCAACGTTAGCACTTAATAGTGCTACGTAATATCATTATTCAATATAAAACTGAATAAAGTAAACCTCTTTTTTCACATAGTGTGGTGTACATTATATGAATGGGAGGTTATTGCAATTTGTGGATTTACTTGTTTAAGAGTAGGTTAACGGAGGAGCGCTCATAAAAAATGTGATGGAGCTCTGCTTCTTTATTCCATATATAAATCAAGAGTAATGCTACATAGATTTAAAAACTAGACTTAAAAATTAGACTTGATAATCTCAACTATTGAATAAATAGTGGGTTTCAATAAATGCTGGAACCTACAGTGAAATCAATGGTTGAGATTATCAAGTCTAATTTTTAAGTTCATGTAGTATTGCTCATAAATCAATACACTAAGTGCGAAGATAATTACGTGAAAATAATATGGACTAATCGTAATCGAAATATGTATGACGAATAACTTTCCTCAAATCAAGAGGTAATTTCCCTTAACCTGAGAACACTCTTGGTTAACCGAATGGATGGATATGTCCTTCACGTTTCCTCCTTGAAGATACTCTTAATGTGATTCGACATAGGCCCCACACTTCTTTAGTCATCAGAGGTCTCCTAGGTGTCCTAGTTTGGCGTGACTACCACCTTAGTAATTTGTCATGGCACTTGGATAGCACTAGCAACTGGCCATGACACTTGGATAACACTTGCAACCAGCCTTCTTATTCATCAGGTTATCTGCCTTATCACTCCCCTGCAAGCTGAAGAGCGGTGGAGGAAGCACTCCTAGCTTGAGTCTGTAATGTCTGAAACGCAGTCTTAGTGAGAGCTTTAGTTAAAACATCAGCAAGTTGCAAAGACAATGGGACCAAGCAGGGAGTAAGCAAATCCCGTGAGACTTTTTCCTCAACAAAATGGAAATCCAGTTCAATATACTTGGTATGAGCATGAAATATTAGATTTTTTGTTATCGCAAGAGCATTGACATTGACACACCAAAAAAAAAAATAAAAGGAGCTGCACGCAAATAAAAAACCATTCTTGCGTAGAAGATATGTGATCCTAGTAAAATTATTGGTAGAAGAATCCATAACAGGATACTCAGTCTCAGCACTTGAGCGAGAGACGGTGGCTTGCTTTCTTTGGGGACAAAGATATACAATTGTCTATCATTATAATAAGCATATGTGTGATTTATATTTATCTTGTGTAATTATTATCTTATAAATAGAGTTGAACTCTATGCAATCAGTTGCCATCAATTATACATCGATGTAGACCATTAGACATTTGGATCCTTGAATGTAGGCAATGTACTGAACCATGTATTTCTTCTTGTTCTTATTTTGCTTTTAATTTCTTATTTTCAATATCACTCATATGACACTACTAACGTGGTATAACCGTTATATAACCCTTGAATATAATGCCAAAATTGCCATGAAATGAATGGGGTTTGGGTTTTGACCATTGTAGGTGTGTGTGCTAAAAAAATAAACCCATCAACGACTCGTCAAATAAATGAGGAAATAAACTTGACTAAACACGATTATACATGGCACAAACTCCGCATGATATGAACCAAACAATACATAGACTTTAATAAATTAGATACATATTGAGTAAATTTGTACAAGGCTCAACTTAGACGGTTCAAAACATGAAACTACACGGCAAGATACGTTGGCAACCCTAAAATTGTGGCCATCGTACAGGTCAAGATGTAATGATAAATATATTCTGCTTTCAATTGCATCATTGTTATATTAATTATAGAATATATTGTTCTGGACTCCTCATCAATACATAATCTAATAGGACTATTCCACGTGGAGAACTTATCCATCATAAAATACCTTAATGTTTCGTTTTGGTACGATAAAAAACTGGAAACATAGAAAATTGGAAGGATGAAAAGTTAGAAGGATAAATAAAACATCATATTTGGTAAGAAAAGAAAGTAAGAAGAATGAAAAAGTGGATAGATTAATTTTTCTTCCAACTTACCAAAATCAATCCCTCCAAAATCGAAAAAAAAGTGGATGAAAAGTTAATTATTTATCTTGAGATATATCTTATTTGTTTGTATATATATTATGTATACATTAATTTCATATAAAAAATACAATAGTAAAATATGTATATATATATTTTAAAAAATTTTAAAAACAAAATAACAAAATAAAAAATTTAAAAAATTTAAAAATAAAAATAAAAATTTTAAATTAAAAAAAATATATTTTTTCCATCTTAAATAAGAGCAAAAATTTTCAACTCAACACGATGATACAATTTGAACTCGATACGAAAATAAACTGGTCAACTCTCAACTCGACACAACACAATTAGTTAAATGAGTTAAGTTAGGTTTGACTAATATTTGACACAAACCCGTAATGATTCAACACGAATCTGACACGACACGACTTGATTGTCACCCCAAATTTTAGCCAGCACAAAAAAAAAAAATAGTCATTTTTATTTTTTGTCCATCCAATCAACACAAAAGAAGGAAAGTATATCCTTACTACTTTTCATTCTTGAAGGATAAAAAGTGTGGCCCTCCTACTTTTCATCCTTTCTACCAAACGGAGCATAAATAAGAAGCAGGTATGTAACATTGACACAAGTATTCTTAAAGCATTCAATAATGGCCATTTATTCTTGATCTTTCAGTTCAATAATATATTACAATAATTAAAAATAACTTAATCAAGCCGGTTTGTATTTGATATACTAATTGATTAGTTGATTAATTGGTTAGTTAATATACTAATTGTTATTACCAATTGATTTGCAGCCTTCTAAAAAACGTTAATAAAGCAATGAAGTCAAAGGGAAATAGTGTTTTTGGCTATATAATTCATGTTAAAGTATTTCATAGCATAGAAGGGATGAATCTAAAAAGTTAGGATAGGGGAAGCAATCATGGACATTTTGAACTTCCGAAAGCATTATGACAAACGAGTCTACGTGGTTGGAGAGGTATCAAAGGAGATAGGATATTCAAGTTTATCCTAGTCTTACCTGAAAAAGACACTCGGCATTTAACACGAGGTTCATGAATCAAGAAAACGAAATGCACTTGTGCTTTCTCTAGCACAATCTTTTTCAATCATTCAAGAAAAGCAAAATGTCGTAGCCAAAATAGCTACTTTCTGCAGATTATGCCAAAATAGCTAAAAATCTTGTCTAAGTTCCAAGGTTTGAAAAATCTTTGGTTTCTCCTCAAGATTTGTTTTAAGGGCAATAATTTTTGCCGCTACTATTTCAACTTACAATATTTTTGATCTTTGGTTTCTCTACGGTCTTTTGTCAAGCAAAATATAGTAATAATCTTTGAAATATGCACTCCATTTTAATCTGATACTCATTGTTTTCATTACAGTAGTTTATATTCTAAGTTTCTATGTAACTCGAAATGATCCAATAAAAATAGAGGTTTACGAATACTAACCAAAGTGGTCAAATTTTGATTCAATTTCTAGCTCATATGTTCAAGTTCTACCTGACTTGGCTTGTTTTTGTAGTAAAAGCTCAAATTGGAGCTCAATGTCATGGCTGGGAAAACAGGACACGTAAATCCAAAAAATACCCATCCACTGCAAGAAAAATGGGTTTTTGCCAAAACAAAAAGTTTTTGTTTTGACAACAAGACTCTTTACTTCTGCAAATGGAGCGTAGTAAAAAAACCCCAATGCAAAAAGTTAACTTCAACTTACTGCCACAGCAAAAATAAATTAGTTTCAGAAAATAGCCGATGCAAAAGCCTTGAAGCAAAAAACGGAGTATTTTAATTCGGCAGAGTGCTAAAGAAAAAAATTGATTATTTGCTTCGAAATCTCTCTCTCTTTTTTTTTTTTTGCGTCAGCAAAATAATCAGTTTTTTTTTTCGTCATGCAGTAAAATTTCATTGAACAAAAACAAAAACTTTACAAGCAAAGCTTTACAAATAAAAGAACTCCGAAGGAATAATTAACTTGGCAAGGCAGCATTCTCAAGCAAAAAAACAAGAATCCCACCCCCCGTGTCACGCCACCAGGATTTCAAGGGAAGTGTTGGAGTATAGATAGTCTAGTTTATTAGGATTTCTTTTTCCTTTTTTACCTTTACTATGATTTTTATATTTTGCCTAAACTACAAGGATGTTTAAGTCACTCTGTATTATTTTTGGATATATATACGGGGCTTTACTCTTAATTTGAGTATCCCTTTCACTTACGTTTATTCCAAGTTGGTATCAGAGCCATACACTAACCCTACCTCAAACCCTAACATTCTCCCTAACCTAGCCTCCACCGAGATTGCCTCACCGGCCCAGCAACCCACTGCCTTCCAGCCCCTAGCCGCAAACCCACTTGTCTCACCCACTGCACCGACTCCCTCCATAAAGCACCGACTGCCTACACAGCAAAACCAGCAACCCGTGACAGCCACCGACTCCATACCGCTGAGCCAAAACCAGCGAAACCAGCAACCCAGCAACCACAAACCAACTGGCCAGCCTGTCTCCACCGACTGAAATCAAAATCTGCTTCATACCAGCGAAACCAGCAACCCGTGACAGCCACCGACTCCATACCGCTGAACCAAAACCAGCGAATTCAAACCAAATCCACCGACTGAAACCAAATCCACCGACTGCCTCTACCGACTGCCTCCACCGACTGCCTCCACCGACTGCCTCTATCAAACCAACCCACTTTCTAATTCGGCATATATTCACGAATTCAAAATTTTTGTCAAGGTCAAGAGCCCAGACCTTTACACTGCGCTAGCTCAATTAGCTATAAAAAAAAAAAAATTGTTTACCTTTTACTTTTCAGCTAAGGAGGCCCACGTGTACAGCCAACAAACCAATATTATTTGCTTTTTTGTTGTAACTTGGTCCTTCGCACACTTCGTCATAGTGCTGCCAGATTGCAGTATCTAGATCCTTTTTTTAAGAGGGAGCGGATCCTCTTCTCCTTTTATTTGTTTTTGATGCAGTAGATCATTTATATTTATTGGATTTCTGGGCACCGTGACTTGATTATTTGGGAGCTTTTTGGACCTTCCTTATTTGTCGCTACTGTTCGACTGAAGGTATATTGTTCTCCCTTATTTTATTCCTCTATTTATCTTAGAGTTATTTTCCTGTCACGGGTGCCCTAGTATTGTTGTTGATATGACTACTACTTGAGGGACTTGAGAACCCTACTGTTGACACCTCTACCGTTGAGACATCTATGGGTACTTCCACTTTTATGTTTGACCAGTATACAGTGCCTACTAGCACAGTTGCATTACCAGCATTACCGGGCATGATCTCTCAAAAAGTTACGGCACAATTGTTGAATGGTCGTAACTTCGCTGAGTGGTCACGCTCATTCCAGCTTTTCTTAGGCCGTGTAGGGAAGCTTGGTTGGCTGACTGGATCTCACCCAAAGCCAGCTGATGCCGACCCTGGATATTCTGCGTGGTTCTCTGAAAACTGTGCAATTCTTGGATGGTTATTTGGCTCAATGGAGCCCTCTGTTTGCAGGATCCACCAGTTTCATAGCTCTGTTCCGAAGCTATGGAGCGCATTATCAGAGATGTATTCTCAGTCAGGACGGGGAGTTCGTGTTTATGAGCTTTCTCAGGAGCTCTCATATGCTCGGCAGGGAGATATGACCGTTCAGGATTATTATGGCTATTTGACCCAGCGCTGGCTTGAGTATGAGTCTCTACGTCCTCTTGCTGCTATTCCGAAGATAGAGCCCGAGGGAGCAGCATTCTTGCATACTCGAGAGCAGGAGGATAGGATTCACAAGTTCCTTATGGGGCTTCGTGATGAGTTTGAGGGACCTCGTTCTCAGATCTTGTCGATGTTGACACTTCCTTCTCTTTATGAGGTGTATGGGATGATTGAGCAGCATGAGCGTCGAGTCCGTATTGCATCACTTCCAGTTGCAGCTTTGACTCCTTCGATTGACCAGATGGCCCTTGCAGCTGCTGTAGGGTCCCGTTCAGGATCCTCAGTCAGGGATGGGCAACGCTCAGACCAGCGCCGTCAGGGCGCCCCAGATCAGCGCAGACGGGGGGATTCCCGTCAATGTGATTATTGTGGCCGACCAGGACATCTCAGGGCTACTTGCTGGAAGCTCCATCCAGAGCTTAAGCCACCTTCTCGCAGCCGTACTGTTGCTATTGCTGAGGTACCACCGCCCACTACCGCCACTCCTGCTACTGCTCCTCCTTGGCAAAGTGATATGGATGCTATCACTTCCCGATTAGATATACTTATGTCTGCTCTGACTTCTCAGAGTCTGACTACTGCTGCTGTCACCACTACAGGTATATCTCGTGCCTTTCACGCTTGTGCCAGTTCATCTCCCCTTTGGATGTTGGACTCGGGTGCAAATGGTCACATGACAGGTGAGACCCATCACTTCACCACTTTTGATGAGCCGTTACATACACAGGTTCAGTTAGCAGATGGAACACATGCCCCTATTGTTAGTAGGGGTACAGTCCGTCTCCCAGATGGCCTTACATTACATTCGGTTTTTCATGCGCCAAAGTTGGCCATGAATCTATTATCTGTACATCAGTTAGCCAGAGATTTTCACTGTGCGGTTGTATTCTTATCTGATTCGTGTTATTTGCAGGACCTGAGTACCAGGAGGATTATTATCAAGGGACATGAGAAAGATGGAATGTATTATCTTGGCAATCCATCTCCAGTTTCACCAATTCCTTCACCTGCACCTGCTTTGTCTTTTTCTGTTCCTAGCTTGCATGCTAGTATTTTACCTAGTAGTTGTCATTATGATTTTTCGTCACAAACTGTTCAATTGTGGCATGACCGTTTTGGACATACAAATTTTAAATATTTATGTATGTTGTTTCCTGCTTTGAGTAATGCTTGTGTTGGTGGTAAACTTGATTGCGTTATCTGTTCCCTATCAAAACATGTTAGGGCCAATTATATTCCTCGCATGCACCAGTCACCCAAGCCATTTGACCTAATACACTCTGATATTTGGGGACCCTCTCCCGTTACTGCTCTGTCAGGTGCCAGATATTATGTGACATTTATAGATGATCATACCCGTTGTACTTGGGTCTACCTTTTGCATAAGAAGTCTGATGTGCTCCCTATAATCACTCAGTTTTTACAGATGATTAAGACACAATTCGATGTCATTGTTCGTGCTCTTCGTTCGGATAATGCCAAAGAATATGTGTCTGATGCTTTAGTGTCTCACCTTTCTTCTCAGGGTATCCTTCAGCAACTCACTTGTCCATATACTCCTGAGCAAAATGGTGTTGCTGAGAGGAAAAATAGGAGTTTGATAGGGATGGTACGTTGTCTGCTTAGAGGCATGAGGGTACCAAAATCTTATTGGCATTTTGCTGTTTTGACTTCTACCTTTCTGTGCAATCGTACGCCGAGTCGTGTTCTTCAGCATAAGGCTCCCTTACAGGTCTTATTTCCTGAGCGGACACTTTTTCCGGTCCCCCCTCGTGTTTTTGGATGCACATGTTTTGTTCAGGATCGGTCTCCTACTCGTCATAAACTTGATGATAAAGCGATTCGTTGTATCTTTGTGGGCTATTGTCATCAATCTAAGGGGTATCGATGTTATGATCCTATTAGGCGTCGTATGTATCACAGTCTAGATGTTACCTTTCTTGAGCATATTCCTTATTTTCCTTTCAGTCCTTTGTCTGCCCCTCCAGTTGATGATACTCCCTTTGATTTTCCATTACCACAAGAGTCAGAGTCATTGATCACTATCCCTAGGGTCATCCGTTTTTCCTCCAAAGGAGTCACTCATCCCTGTCAGTACAGAGTTACCAGTCTCTCTTCCTTTGCAGGTGTATGCTCGTTGTCCTCGCTCTCATCACCCTGCTGATATCCCCTCTACCTCAGGCGATGCAGGTAATACTTCTCAGTTTGTTGAGCATATTGATGCACCTGTTGTTAGTACTGATGAGATTACAGGTGCTGAGCCAGTTACTTTACCTGATAAGATATTATCAGTAGAGGATGGTGATTTAGGGCGTCGTTATCCAAGGCGTGATCGCCGTCCAGTTGATCGATATGGTTGGACCGCCAAGATTTTATATCCGATCTCTGCTTATGTTTCTTATGGTGATCTGTCTCCCACATTTCGAGCTTATACTATGGCCTTATCAGATACGCCGGTTCCTCGCTCTATTTCGGAAGCTATGCGGGAGCCCCAGTGGGTTCTTGCCATGCAGACAGAGATGGACGCTCTTCAGCGTAATCATACATGGGATCTTGTCTCCTTACCTTCAGGGGTGAAGCCTGTTGGCTGTCGCTGGGTTTACACCCTGAAGTTTCTTGCGGATGGTACTATTGATCGTTACAAGGCTAGACTTGTGGCGAAGGGCTTTACTCAGGTACCAGGTCGTGATTTTGGTGCTACATTTGCCCCCGTGGCAAAATTGACTACTGTTCGGTTGATTATTTCTCTGGCTGCGGAGTACTCTTGGCCTCTTCATCAATTAGATGTGAAGAATGCCTTTCTTCACGGTGATCTGGACGAGATTATTTATATGGATGCACCACCGGGCTTTCGTGGCGAGGGGGAGTATGCTGGAAAGGTATGTCGACTGCGTAAGTCTCTTTATGGACTGAAACAGTCGCCACGAGCCTGGTTCTCTCGCTTCAGTGATGTAGTCATACGATTGGGGTTCACCAGGTGTCATTCTGATCATACCTGCTTTATTCGACGGAATACTTCTGGACAGTGTGTCATCCTTCTGGTATATGTTGATGATATTATTATTACTGGTGATGATATTTCTGGGACTGCGCAGGTCAAGATAGACCTTGGGAAGGCCTTCGATGTGAAGGATCTTGGATTTCTGCGATACTTTCTTGGGATTGAGGTTGCTCGTAGAAGCAGAGGTATTGTTCTTTCTCAGAGAAAGTATGTTTTGGATCTTCTTTCAGACACTGGGATGTTGGGGTGCAAACCGGCATCATCACCCATGATTCCAAACCTGAAGCTTACTGCTGAAGGTGAGGAGTTGAAAGATCCGACAGTTTATCAAAGATTGGTAGGTAGACTTATCTACTTAGCCAATACTAGGCTGGACATTTCATTCGCAGTCAGCCGAGTTAGTCAGTTCATGCATAGGCCATGTCAGCCTCATCTTGATGCAGTTTATCATATTCTTCGGTACCTCAAGTCTTGTCCTGGACTTGGGTTGTTTTATGCATCAGGATCTCAGACCGGTTCTCTAGCCTGTTATTCAGATTCAGATTATGGGGGAGCATGTGATGGTCGATCTACTACGGGTTTCTGTGCTTTTCGAGGGACTCATCTTATCTCTTGGAAGAGCAAGAAGCAGGCAGTTGTCTCCCGCTCGTCCGCAGAGGCAGAGTATCGGGCATTGGCACTTGGCACATGTGAGATTATTTGGCTACGATCGATTCTTGACGAGTTGGGTTTTTCAGTGACCTCTCCATCCACATTATATTGTGATAATCAATCTGCTATTCAGCTCGCTTCTGACTCTGTACTACATGAGAGAACGAAGCATATAGAGATCGATGTTCACTTTCTTCGGGAGAAGGTCAGCAGTGGTCTTGTTACTCCATCGTTTGTGGGGACCAGTGATCAAGTTGCGGATGTTTTTACCAAACCTGTCACTCTGTCTATTCTTCGGGACTCTGTTGTCAAGCTTGACTTAATTGACATTTTTGCGCCTAGCTTGAGGGGGAGTGTTGGAGTATAGATAGTCTAGTTTATTAGGATTTCTTTTTCCTTTTTTACCCTTACTATGATTTTTATATTTTGCCTAAACTACAAGGATGTTTAAGTCACTCTGTATTATTTTTGGATATATATACGGGGCTCTACTCTTAATTTGAGTATCCCTTTCACTTACGTTTATTCCAAGTGGAAGTATAGGTCTTCAGCCAATACTTCCCCAAGAATTCCAAGAGCAAATGGCTGAGGGAAAGAGAAGACAGGATTGTCAAAACATGCCTACGGAATCCATGAGGTTGCAAAGGCTCGTCTACTATGTGAGTAGGGCCTATCAAGGAGTAGAGATAAGATATTTAGGGTTGGAGAAGCTAACTCTCGTCCTAGTCATGATGATAGGCAGGCGCCTTCAACACTACTTTTAGAGTCACACCATCACGATCGTCACAAATCAATCTTCGAAAAGAATACTGGAAAAAATAGATGTGTCTGGAAGGTTCCTCAAATGGGCCGTCGAATTGGGCTAGTTTGACATGCAGTACCAATCAAGAGCGGCCATCAAGGCACAAACATTAGCGGATTTTATGGTGGAGACACACTGCCCGAGGAGAGAGGCAGCAAAGAAGAGCCAACACCCATGGCTAGCGCCCCAACGCTTACCTTCCTTTGGGCCAGCTCACCAGGTGCCCTTCCTAGCTCCCCTGGTGCTTAGGCCTTGGCGCCCAGCTCCCCAAGGCTTTGTTCCCTAGGCACCTCAACACTCACCTCCTCCACACTCTTGCACGATGCCCTACTACCTGTCGTGTGGGCTCCTCCACCTACCAGTGCCTCCATACCCCTTGATGCCGCGCTTGTATCCACACCTTGCTAGAGACTTAACATAGATGGGTCCTCAACCAATGAGAGGAGTGGAGCAGGCCTAGTACTCATTAGCCCCAACGGCATACCCCTCAAATATTCTATATCACTCCATTTTTCAGGCTCTAACAACAAGACAGAATATAAGGCGCTCATCTCAGGCCTAAGACTAGCAATTGAAATGGAGGTCGGTCAACGTACCGTCTATAGTGACTCTCAACTGGTAGTCAATCAAGTAAAGGGAGATTTCAAAGCGGGAGAAGAGAGGATGTAGGAGCACCTAGCAATTGTGCAAACTTTACTAACACAAGTTCCACAATTTTCAGATTCAACATATGCTAAGCGAGGATAATGTCATAGTAGATGCACTCGCCAAGTTTCCTCAAATATATCACTAGGTCCCATATTCACGAGTCACTAGTTTGAGCCAAGCAGGCTCAAAACGGATATAAGAAGAGTCAATTGTGCATCCACTGACGATGACTGGACGACAGCTATCCGAGCATATATAGAAGAGGGCACATTCCCAGACAATCCAATAGAAGCCAAGAAGCTAAGGCTAAGAGTGTCAAGATATGTCATCCTACAGAGCATTCGCTACAAGAGGAGCTACTCACTGCCATTACTCCATTGTTTTTCTCTAGAGGAATCTGACAATGCTATGTGAGAGATCCACGAGGGAGTATGTAGAAATCACTTCGGAGGGTGTTCTGTAGCTCATAAGGCAGTCAGACAAGGCTACTACTGGCCTAATATGATTAGAGATGTCCGAGAGTTTGTGAAGAAGTGTGACAAGTGACAACGCTTCGCCACCATACCAAGGCAACCACCAGAAGAATTGAACACCATCATGAGTCCTTGGCCATTCTACAAGGGGGCATCGATATCCTAAGCCCCCTACCCATGAGGCTCGAGCTAGTGTAAGTTTGTGGTAATAGCCATCGATTACGTCACAAAGTGAACGGAAGCTGAGCCCTTAGCCAAAATAATAGATAAGAAGGTGAAGGACTTTATCTGGAAAAATATGGTGTGCCGCTTTGGAATATCCCATGCCATAGTGAACGGCAACTCCAAGCAGTTCGATAACAAACTCCTTAATGGTTTCTGCGCTGATCTCCAAATCAGGCAGTCCTACTCCAGTTTAGCCCACACCTAGGCAAATGGATAAGCTGAAGTCACTGTAAGGACCATACTACACAATCTAAAGACTAGAATGGAAAGTGGCAAGGGATTATGGGTGGAGGAGCTCCTAGAAGTGTTGTAGGCCTACTAGAGAACGCCAAGGAACCCCACTGGCGAGACTCCTTTCTCTTTCGCCTTTAGGACAGAAACAGTCATACCTGTTGAGATTGGGGCTATACTTACTGAGGGTCTAACACCACTACCCATCCACCAATAAAGAAAGCCTCCGCGTCAACCTCAACTTGATGGAGAAAGAAAGAGATGTGGCAATGATCAGGAATGTGGAATACAAGTGATGCATGATCTAGTACTACAACTCGAGGGTGAAGCCTTAATCCTTTTTACCTAGGGACTTAGTCTTTAAGAAGGTGATATTGGCTACTAAAGACTCATGCGAGGGGAAGTTAGAACCAAACTGGGAAGGGTCATACACTGTGATGAAAATTATGGGGCCAGACACTAATAAAATCTAGAATTCTAAAGGAAAGGTCTTAATCCATTAATAAAATGCTGAACATCTGAAGGGGTACTACCGATAATGCGAGAGGAGCCAGAGTAATAAAACTCTAGGATTTTATTTTAGTCTCAAACCTAGACTTGTACCTTTTTGGGAATTATCAAATAAAGTTTTGGGATTGCCCTCACTATTGTTTATTATAAGCAGTTATCAAATAAAAATTTTGCAAATTTATTTCAAATTTGCCTTACTTTTCATTTCATAAGAAGTTTGGAAACAAAACCACTTCTACAAAAGTCAGAGGATAGTCTGACCCAAAAAAAAAAAGAGGAAAAAATATCAAATATCCTCAGAACTCTGACTGTTCTTGCTACTATCACCATCCTCGTCATCGTCTGACTCTCCATTACTAGTATTCGCCATCAATAGAAACAACAACAGTGTAACGCCCCAAAAACCACCCTGAATGGCATTACCATTTAAAAACATTCCTGGCATGAGAGCAACTAAATAAATCCATCATTAAAGAACATTATTAATTTAACAAAATTTGGTCAGAGTCTCCTTTGTACGGAGAGCTCTACCCAAAATACAACCTGTGCAATTATACTACATTGACCACACCGGATCCATTTACCCATCAAATAATAAACTTTCATTCGCCACATATAATATCCACAATATTATCCCAAAAGAATAGGCCAAGCTATGACACTTATGTTCCAAAAGAATTATACTCAAACTTAACAGCGGAATAAACAAAATACTAGACTATACATGATCATAAATGAATTCCCTAGTCTAGTACAAAAATAAACTATAGCTCTAGATGTCCACCTCGGGATCTATGATCCCCTCTAGTGGAACCTCCCAATTTCCCAGCTCGTCAACGCCATTATCTTCCTCTAGCACGAAATCTGAAAAGAAAATATTATTGGTAAGGGGTGAGCACTAAGCTCTGTAGGAAAATCCTCCCAAACTCTAACAAGGTTTGGAAAACGTAAAAAAAATGGTCGGTCTCATTTCACAAATAGCATACATAAATTTTGAAAGAAAACATGACATTTTCAAAGATCTCAAGTTTATACATTAACAATAATTAAGTAGAAGAGTAAGCCAATCCCACCATAAATAGTCATTCCAAAGAGTAATTATTAAGTGCAAGAGTAAAACCAATCCCACCATAAATAACCATTCCAAAGAGTAATTATTCCCACAACAATTTTCAAGATAATTATATCCAAAAGATAACACAATAAACAATAACCACAATATATCTCAAGTCTGATGTAAGATAATCGCATGAATAAACCCATCGAGAATATCTTGGCCCACACACACACAAATCCTCGCAAGGATATCAAACTTTGGGAAGGGCGTCTACCGATGCATTGTCCCATACCAATGCACCGACAATAACGAATCCGACTCAGGCATACTATACTAATCCTCTGACACGGCACCCGTGCGCTAATAATGGTTTGGTCCTCGCAAGGCACCAATCCCAATACGTGTGGTAGAAAAAGTTCAAACCTATACGGAGTAAAAACCACACACATCTACCCACTCTACGATACCCGGTCAACGGCCACCCATGGTCATTCAAACACCTCTATGAGATACAATCACAAACAATTTCTCAATAAAAGTTCATAATTTTCAAAATCCCCAAATTCCATAGGTATTTCTCAAATCACATTAAATCTCAAAAATCCTCAATTTTCTTCTATATGATTCCAATAGAACAATTTAAGAAAAATATGCAAGAGATCATCAAACATATATTTTTATTGTTCAAACAAAGCACTAGAGTTTTGAAATTAAGAATTAAGGAATATCAAGAAGAAAAATCTGTATTTCTTAAAAGAAGCAAGGATTTTTGAGATTTCAAGAATTTCATGGCTATCAAACCATAACTTCATTCCAAATATGATAATATTTGCAAGAGTATCAAGAAATAATGATTTCATAACATATATCTAAGATTTAGAAGCAAAATATACATAGATATAAACCCTAGCTTCAATGTAGGAGAATGAGAAAAAATTCCTACCTAGAATCAAGAATTCCAAGTAAAAGCCCAAGCCCTATAGACCTCCTTTCTCCTTTTCTTCTTTTCCTTTACCTTCTCCTAGGGTTCCAAGAGGTGTGGGGTGAGAGTGGAGTGAAAGAAATGAGGGTAAAGGGGCTAAAATCAGTGTTTTAAACACAGCCAACCCCGAAAAATACTGTTCATAGTCTGTTTTTGTTTTCTCAAAAATTACAGTTTTGCCACTAAAAATCTCTAATTTGATCCATATGACTACCCTAAGGTTTTCCGATGTTTTGGATTCATTTTTAATGTTATTTTAACCTAAAAATATTTATTTTTATGATTTATTTCAAAACTAAAATAAATTTACACTCGAAACATTAAAATTATTATTTTCTTCCTCCCTAGTATTTATTCTTACAGTTTATATATATATGGTTTATTTTTACATCATTACATATATAAGAATCACTAAACAAGTACATTAATATATTAAGATAAATATGTGGGGGTTTACACCTTCAAAATCTAAGAAAAAAATACAACACTTTACTATCCAAGGAACACCACAATACATATTTTTTTATCAACTTCGGAGAATAAACTGATTTGACTCAGATAGTTCTAGTATGTGTGACCTATATGGTTGAAAAGATATACGAGTTAGGGTTTTAACAAAAATAACGGTGCACAATTTGGACTTTTCAACAAAGAGTTATGATCAAATTGGTGAAAGGTAGTCTGCCGGACTACTTGGTTCTTGTATACTTGTTTGGAGCCTAAATATACTTATTATTCTTCTATTTTGATTTAGGATGTAAATGGAGACGTTAAATGCAAAACGAAACTAGTTGGACGATTGTTGATGGTTTAGACATGTGAGGGTTTACAATTCACCCCCCTTAAAGAAAGATTCGTTCTCGAAACTTACCTCATGTAGCGAATAAGTGCGGGTACTTCTCTCGCATTTCTAGTTCCGATTCTCAAGTAGCTTCTTCCACTCCATGGTGTTGCCAAAAAACCTTCACTAGTCGGATGACTTTGTTGCATAGCACTTTCTCTTTGGCTTCGAGAATCTTCACCGGTTGTTCTTCATAGGTTGCTCCGTCTTGAATTTCAATATCTTCCAAGTCTACGACCGGCTTTGCATCCGATTGACATTTTCTCAATATCGACACGTGGAACACGTCATGTACCCCAGACAACTGAGCTAGTAACCTCAACTGATACGCCGCTTTGCTCACAACTTTGATCACTTCAAATGGCCCGGTATATCTTGGCGCTAACTTTCCCTTCTTGCCGAATCTAAATACTCCTTTCTTGGGTGACACTTTGAGGAACACGTAGTCTCCCACTTTGAATTCCAAGGGTCTTCGTCTTTGATCCGCATAGCTTTTCTGTTGACTTTGTGCCGTGTGTAACCTTTCTCGGATGAGTTGAATTTTCTCAGTAGTTTCTCGAACAATCTCCGGTCCAAACAAACTACTCTCGCCAGCTTCCAACAACACGTCGGGGATCTACATGGTCTTCCATACAATGCTTCATACGGTGCCATCCCAATGCTTGCCTGATAGCTGTTGTTATACGCAAACTCCACCAATGGCAAGTGATCACTCCAGCTTCCTTTGAAGTCCAACACGCAAGCACGTAACATGTCTTCCACAATCTGTATCACCTTCTCCGATTGGCCATCCGTTTGGGGATGAAAAGCTGTGCTGAAATGTAACTCTGTCCCCATGGCTTGTTGTAGACTTTGCTAGAACCGTGCCACAAATCGAGAATCACGATCCGACACGATAAAAAGCGGAACTCCATGCAATCACACAATCTCAAGGATATATAGCTGGCTCAAAGTCTCGAATGTGTCTGTGGTCTTCATACCCAAAAAATGAGCGGACTTAGTGAGTCTATTCACAATAACCCATACTGCATTATGCCCGCGCGACATCCGTGGTAAACCCGACATGAAATCCATGGTGATGTGATCCCACTTATACTCTGGGATAGACAAAGACTGTAGTAATCCTCTTGGCTTTTGATGTTCGATCTTCACCTGCTGGCACACCGCACATCGTGTTATGAACCTTGTCATATCCTTCTTCATTTCCTTCCACCAATATTGGCGCTTCATGTCCCTATATATTTTTGTGCTACCGGGGTGGATAACAAACTTAGAGCGATGACACTCTCCAAGTATCTCCTCCTTTAGGGATGAATCATCGGGAACACATAGCTTCTCCCCATATCTCAATTCTCCGTTTCTCAAAGACCATCCCTCCATAGTTTCTCCATTCTCCAATTTAGCTCGAATCAATGCTAATTTAGGATCCAAGCATTGCAATTCCACAGCCCTACGTTGGAGAGTAGGTTGAGCCACAAGGTTGAACAAGCATGGTCGGGATCCATTCTCTCCAACCCATAGATCATAATCTCCAAGGGCATCCTTCAACTTCCATTCACCTATGAAAACATTGAGTTCACCCCGAGACTTCTTGCTAAGTGCATCGGCTACTACATTCGCCTTTCCCGGATGGTAGTTGAGTGTGAAATCATAGTCTTCTAGGTACTCAATTCATCTTCTTTGCTGGAGATTCAAGTCTTTCTGTGTGAAGATATATTTGAGGCTCTTATGATCAGAGAATACTTGAAATTTCTCTCCATACAAATAACACCTCCACAACTTAAGAGCAAAAACCATAGCGGCAAGCTCTAACTCATGGGTGGGATAATTCTGCTCATGAACTTTGAGTTGCCTAGAGCCGTAGGCAACCACCTTCCCTCCTTGCATTAGCACACACCCCAAGCCTCGTAGCGAAGCATTGGTATACACATCATATCCTTCCCCACTACTCAAAATAATGAGGACATGAGTAGTTGTTAACTTCTCCTTCAAGGTGCGAAAAGCTACGTCACACTCTTGAGTCCACAAGAATTTTTCTCCCTTCTTTGTGAGACGTTTCATCGACATTGCTAACTTTGAGAACCCTTCCACAAACCTCCGGTAGTAGCCTGCTAAGCCCAGAAAACTACGTACTTCGATCACATTCTTTGGTGGTTCCCACTTTATCACTGCCTCAATCTTTGAGAAGTCAACTGCTACCCCTTGTTCCGACACAGCATGGCCAAGGAATTGCACTTCTTTCATCCAAAACTCACACTTACTCATCTACGCATATACCTTATGTTCTCTCAATGTTTGTAGCACAATAGAGAGATGACGTCCATGTTCCTCGTGAGTCTGGAAATAGATTAGTATGTCATCAATAAACATGATGAAAAACTGATCTAGATACGACCGAAATACCCTGCGCATTAAATCTATGAAGGCTACTGGAGCATTAGGCAATCCAAACGACATCACCCTATACTCGAAATGACCATACCGAGTACGAAAAACAGTCTTAGGAATATCTTCCTCCTTGATCCGCAATTGATGATACCCTGTGCAAAGATCAATCTTAGAATAATACTTAAAACCCCTCAACTGATCAAATAGGTCGTCGATTCGTGGCAAAGGGTATTTGTTCTTCACTGTTACTCGATTCAATCTTTGGTAATCCGTGCACAACCGAAGTGTCTTATCATGCTTTTTCACAAATAGGATCGGGGCTCCCCAAGGTGAAGTGCTCAAACGGATAAACCCAATGGTCAACAGATGATCTAGCTGTTTTCTTAGCTCCTTTAACTCCAACGGTGCCATCCGACAGGGAGCAATGGCTATGAGTTCGGTTCCAGGGTAGAGATCTATCTTGAACTCAATCTCCCTGTGTGGGGGTAGCTCGGGTAGTTCGTCTGGGAAGACATCCGAAAAATCCGATACTATCAACACCACATCTGCATAGAATTTATCCCGATCATCTCCCATCAAGCTAGCTAAGAAACTCAAATGACTCTTCGCCTTTGCTTTTAAGAATCTACTACCCATAGTAGGAAATGGATGGGAGGAATTTCGGTCATTCATGAAACTGAATATTACCCCTCCCGATAGTTGGAAAGAAATTCGTTTACAAAAAATAAGCCAGTACCGCCCGGAATGTGAATAACAAATTCATTCCAAAGATCACGTCATACCCCTTCATGTCTAAGACAACCAAATCTATAATTAATTTGTCATCCCCAATTCGAAGCACGTAACTCCTACACACCCGGCTAGTATCCAATTGTTCACCCGTAGGCATATTAATACACAACGCATGTTCTAGCTTCTCGAAGCCCAATCCCAATTTAATAGCATATGTAGTACGTATAAATGAATGAGTCGCACTTGGATCAAATAAAATTCGGGCCCAAGAATTGTAAAGCAGAACGATACCTTCCACTACGGCATTGGAGGCATCCTCCTCCGGTTGAGTCATAGCAAACACTCTTCCTTGATGAGTGCTGCTAGGTGCTATATCTCCTACCGGCCTCTGTGGTTGTGGCCTCTGTATTGGTGGCTTGTTTGCATTCACACGCCCGGTTGCTTGGTTGGTTTTGGTTGAAAGCAATGGGCAGCTATCTTTGTAGTGTCCAACACCTCCATATGCAAAGCATCGACGTGGGTCGGTGCCTACTCTCTCTGGTACTCCTCGAGCTGTCTATGGTCTCTGTCCAACTGCCTGATTATTTCCATGTCTCTCTCCACCAACATAGCCCTATTCACAAGATCCCTATAGTCACGGATCCTAAGAGCCACAAGCTTCTCTCTAATGGCCGGCCTCAAGCCCTGCTCAAAACGTTTGGCCCTCCTAGCCTCTATGGATATGAATTCTGTGGCATATCGGGACAATTCCTCAAACTTTCTCTCATACTCCCCCACCGTCAAACTACCCTGTCGAAGAGCGAAGAAATCGGCACTCATCTTGTCTCTAACTGACTCAGGAAAATATTTTTCTTAGAAGACTTGATCAAACTCCTCCCAAGTAAGTGCATCTGTGTTCCTTCGTCTTTTTACAGAATCCCACCAATGGTCGGCCTCCCCCTCGAACAAATAGGTAGCTAAGCCAACCCTCAAGTCTTCGGTAACTCCCATGCCGTCACAAATCTTCTTCACCCGACGGATCCATATTTTAGTCTCAAACCTAGACTTGTACCTTTTTGGGAATTATCAAATAAAGTTTTTTGGGATTGCCCTCACTATTGTTTATTATAAGCAATTATCAAATAAAAGTTTTGCAAATTTATTTCAAATTTGCCTTACTTTTCATTTCATAAGAAATTTGGAAACAAAACCACTTCCACCAAAGTCAGAGGATAGTCTGACCCAAAAAAAAAGAGGGAAAAATATCAAATATCCTCAGAACTCTGATTGCTCTCGCTACTATCACCCTCCTCGTCATCGTCTAACTCTCCATCACTAGTCTTCGCCATCAACAACAACAACAACAACATCTGGCTCCTTATAAGGAACGAATCCCTAGAAGTCTATGTTGGGAAAAACAACTAAAGCTTTACCACTGAACTCCTCGTAGCCATCAATAAAGCTGCTCGCCGATGGTTGATTTGCAACTCTACCTCAAATTTGGAACCTCTTTCATTGGCTAACTACAACTCTTCTTCAAATCTTGAAGCCCTTTCATGAGCTTCCCGCAACTCTGCCTCAACTTTGGTGGTCCTCACAACTCTACCTTTGCTCTCATACGAGTTGCCACATTGTTAGCCTCTAGCTTAACGGCTGTCTCGCAGGTCACCAAAAGCTCTGCCTCAAGAGTGTAGCTCTCTCGTGAGCTGCCCTCAACTACTCTTTAGCAGCTTGTAGCATTTGCCTCTCCTTTATCAAAACCCTCGATATGTGCTCATGATGGGTAAGCCTTGCAAAAAGACACATAACTGTTGTGGACACCTACAAACATGAAAAATGAGGAAAATGTCAGTGTCATCAGAGGACATGAGGTTAAATTTCATAGAAGTACTGATGATTACCTTGGCCAAGCCCTCCATCATGGTATTAATAACACCCTCGATTCCTTTATAACTAACTTCTCTAACTTCAAAGAGTGACACAAATCTCAAAACCTGGTCCTTGAAAATATTCACATCTTGAAACATGGACACAGAAGGAATATGTGGCATCCCAATCTGTGCTAGAGAGTGAACTCATGCCTCTTGAGATGTCCCGATTGGAGAGGTAACTAGAGAAAGTGCCTGAACAACTAGAATAGGTGGAGAGTCACCTACTGGGAACCCATAGGAGCATCATCCGGTCTCACCCTCTTAAGTGGAGGAGTCACCTGCACAACCCTAATGGAGTAAAGAGTCTCCACCCTGAACCTATTTATTATAGAACCACAATAAAGGGAGTAAGCTTCCGTAGTTGAAAATACTGCCAAAAATTCACTGTAAAAGATGGTATACCTCTCTTCTTGGAGGAAGAGTTGTGGGCCTAGGAAGAAGGTAAATCACCTCTAGAAAAGGAACCCCTAGCTTGACCTTCTTTAGATATAAGGGTCCCATAGTCCTTTACAGGATGAGCCCTCATAGCTTGAAGTCTTCCCTCTGGTCTGCTAATAACTCTGGCAAACCTGAAAAGGAGTTGAAAATACAGATTGAGATAAATAAAGAAAAGAAAAACATAGAAGCGAAATTTATACCTATCTTCTTGGGTATGCCCCATCCCATGAAAACCAAAGCCCGGTCCTCCTCAATAGCCTATTCTCCTCCTACAAACAAGAATTGAGTCTTCCAGCTATGAAAGTTGGAGTGCAGTCTAGTAATCAATTTTTCTGCCCTTGGAGAAAAGTAATACCAGCCTCGATTGGGAGTGAGATTCTGATGTAATGTATAAACAGCAAAAAACTCCTCATATGAGGAAGAGGCACCTTCGCGGTGAACACGTCTCCATAATGCGAGAAATCCCAACAACTCTCTCTAGCAATTAAGGGCCAACTGCCCCAACACAAGTGATGAACGTGCCAAGACGCAGCACATAGGTGTAAGCATCGTGAACTTCATACCTGCTTCTAGAACCTCCTCATATATAGTAAGATTCCTGGAGGAGTCATAAGAGGTTGGTTTACTCATCCGGCCCCGCGGCACAACACTGTAGGGGGAATAAAAAAAGTGGATATAATCCTAGTAATCTTAGCATTTGTAATGAGGGAGCTAGAAATAAAGCTCACCTTAGAGCCATCATCACCAGTAGCTACCTTACCACAATACTTGCGTCAGTGTGGATGTGGGGGAACATTACCACCATCACCTCTCGCTGCTTGCCTAGCGCCTAGCTTCACGTGCAGCTCCATCTTGACAACTAGCCTGTTTGCCAACTTTATGGTGCTTGCCACCTGTGTCCAGGCACCCGTGCTAACCCTCGTGCCCGCGCTGCCTGGGCATCCATGACACCGTTACCCACGCCCACGGCGTCCCTACTTTCACCTACCTACATTGCTCCCGCGCCCACAAAGCTCTTGCCTGCACCTACCTCAACAGCAACCGCGCCCGCACCCGTGCCCACAGCTCCCTTGCCTGCACCTGCCTCCACAGCAATCGTGCCCATGGTGCCCTTGCCTATGCTTGCCTCCACAATGCCCTCATCTGTTGTGCCTCTGCCTGCGCCCGTCTCCATGGCGCCCTCGTCTGTCTTAGTGCCCCAGGCACATTGGCCCGTGTTTGTGGACGCCTTGGCTCTGCGCTGCCAAATCAAGTTGGGATTCTTAATAGGATTAGGATAAAGTTCTCTAATCAGGGTGGAAGGAGATATCCAAAATAATCTAGAATGAGAAGTCCTAATCAAAGTGGGATAAACAGCCCTATCTGAAGCCTTAAGGCAAGAGACAAGCTCCCTAGAAGAAGGTCAAAACAATGATAAGTCTCCACCAACAAAGAATGCCCGCCAACGCAAGAATTCAAATCTCAAAGCAATATCTGTAAGGACATGGTCAGTACTTGGGAAAAAAGATGAGAAGCATGAGACCAAATTTATCCTTGCTAATGCCCTTTCATCCAAATTCCAATGGGCTAGGGGCATGGGGGTAAATGATTGGCCCGACCTAGACCAAGCCCAGAATTATGGACTAGGCTTAGAATCACAAGAGGCCCAATTTAGAAATGTAGGCCAGACCCACCACATGAAGGAGGAAGCAAGGTCAGGTCAATCGCGCCATCATGAAAGAGTCCACGTTATGGTGAGAGACTCAATCCACAACTGACATGCGAGGAGATCTCTTTGGGACTCGCATGTCACCATCTCCACTGAATTGTCTCGGCTATTACAAGAAGGGCGTCACCTCCACCAAACTACCTCACCTAATACGAGAATGGAGCCTATAAAATATAAGTTACACCTACACCAAAGAGGCATCTTTCACATCTCACTCATATCTGAGCACTCTACACTCCCTTGAACAACAAAATACTCAAGTTATCCTAACCTTTCACAGTGAGTAGGTTACCTTGATCGAACTGCTTAAATTATATTTTGCTTGTGCTATCTTATCATTTATTATTGCATTTAATACTTGGCAGGTGGTGCATAAACACGTTTTGTGTATCATCAACTCTGACAATAAATTTTTACACATATGACATTGCTAACGTGATGTAACTGTTATATAACCTTCGAATATAATGCCAAAATTGTGATAAAACGAATGAGGTTTGGGTTTTAACCATCACAGGTTTGTGTGGTGAAAAAATAGACCCATCAATGACTCTTCAAATAAATGAGTGAATAAACATGACTAAACACGGTTATACATGACATGAACTCTGCATGATATGAGCCAAACAATACACAAACATCAATAAATTAGATACATATTGAACAAATTTGGACAAGGCTCAACTTAGAGTGTTTCAATAAATGATACAACACTACAAAATATGTTGACAACCCTAAAATTGTGGCCATCGTACAGGTCAAGATCTAATGATAAATATATTCTTCTTTCAATTGTATCAATGTTATATTGGACACCTCATCAATACATAATCTAATAGGACTATTCCACGTTGAGAACTTATGCATCAGAAAATACCTTAAATAAGGAGCAGGTATGTGATAGAACGTAGACAAAAGTATTCTTAAAGCATCCAATACTGACCATTTATTCTTAATCATTCAGTTCAATAAAATATTACAATAATGAAAAATAACTTAATCAAGCCGGTTTGTATTTGATATACTAATTGATTAGTTGGCTAGATAATATACTAATTGTTATTACCAATTGATTTTCAGCCTTCTAAAAAACCTTAATAAAACAATGAAGTCAAAGGGAAAGTTTTTTTGGCTATATATTTCATGTTAAAGTATTTCATAGCATAGAAGGGATGAATCTAAAAAATTAGGATAGGGGAAGCTAGCGTGGACATTTTGAACTTCCGAAAGTATTATAACAAACTAGTCTATCGGGTTGGAGAGGTATCAAAGGAGATTCGATATTCAACTTTATTATGATTTTTGGTTTAATTTGACTCAAAGAATTTATAACATAACCTAAAAAATGATACCAAAAAAATAACTTTAAATATCATAGTTCTACCGAAAAGGACACTCAGCTCTTAACGTGACGTGACGTTCATGAAGCAAGAAATTCGCAGAATGTACCCATGTTTTTTTTTCCAAAAGGTGTCGGCACATTCGTACCTTTCCTTGTGCTTTCTCTAAGAATCTTTTATGTCAGATTATGCCAGACGAAAACAAAGACCACGAAGAAGAACAGGAGGTGGAAAATTAAGCTGTTTTCTGAGTTCAAAGGTTTAAGAAATCTTTGTTTTCTCCATAAGATTTGTCCTAAGGGCCATAGTTTTTTCGGATACTATTTCAACCTACAATACTTTTGATCTTTTGTTTCTCTACGTTCTTTTTTCAAGCAAAACATAGTAATAGTCTTTGAAATATACACTCCGCTTCATTCTGATGCTCATTCTTTTCATTATAATAATTTATATTTTAAGTTTCTAATGTAACTCGAAATGATCCAATTAAACTAGAGGTTTACAAATGCTAACAAAAGTGGTCACGTCAGTTTGAGAGGATATGATGTTGTTTGGGAAGTGATTAATGGAGCTTTGCCAACAAGGTGGAATTTATGGAAGAGGAAATTAATTAAAGCACCTAAATGTCTTATTTGTGGGGAGGAGGACGAAACCTTAGAGCATATGCTCTTATTATGCCCATGGGCAACTAAAGTTTGGCAATTGTCCCCCTTAGGTTTTAGAATTGATAGATATATAAAGTAAGGAGGATTGAGGATTGGCTTATGGAGCATCTCCAGATGCAAAAACACAGAGATGCAGTTAGTGGTGACCGATCATTGTTAGCTTAACGAAAACCACAAGCAAAGGGTGTGGTTAACCAAGCTCTGGGAGGCAATTGCTGAACTTCATCACAAGGAAGAAACAGAAAAGGCAAAATACTGGTCCAACCACGGTAGAAATTGGGTGGCATCCCCCTCCACAGGGATGCGTGAAGTTTAACTGTGATGGTCCTGAGGAAGCCTATGAAGATAAAAGACATAAGCGAGCTTACGGAGTGGTTGTCTGCAAGGATGGCTCAAGATAATTCAAGGCTTAAAGGGACAACAATAAATAAGGTTTTTTTTTTTTAATTTTTAATATTAATTTTTTTTAACAAATTAATTTTTTTAAATTTATTATGAGATAGAGATAGAGATAGAGATAGAATAAGGAGATGCTAGTGTTATTAAGAAAAATGTTTTAATTTTTGCTTTTGTTTTTTACTAAGAGAGTTTAATTTCAAATTTGTTTAATTATTTTTTTTACTTATTTTTACAGAGAGAGAGAGGGGGAGTAGGTAGGAATAAATATGAGTTAATTTTTAAATATTTTTTATTTTTCAACTTATGATTTTTGGGTTTCTAATATTATGGATTGAATCATAAACCCAAATTATAACAATAAAAATTTGGACAATTTAGAAGCCGTTCTCCCTATATAGACTTATTTAGAGATAAGTCTGTTAAAGAAACTTATTTGGTTTTAAGTACTTTTTTTGTTAATTTTGTTATTGTAATCTTTCCCTATAGGAATATTATAAACGACGTTTATTGATACAATAATTATTCATACACACCTCTTTCATAATTGCTTTCAAATTCAACTATAATCTTCCAAATCACAATGTTTCCTTATCCGAAAAATAAAAAATCGGCATTTACTAAATATTGTTTATATTAAAATTTCAAACTTATTACATTTCATCAAATACAATTTCAATTTACTATTCCAGTTTACTTTAGACTCCATCGACAAAATATTAATATCTAAAAAATATAATGACAGTAACATGGTCACTAAAAAAATAGTAACATGCTCACAAAAAAATAGTAACATGGTAAAAAAGTAGGGATTTAATTTTGTCAAATGGACATTAATCTTTGTAACCAAGATTTAACATAACTCATATATTAGTACTAAATTAAAATGTTATAGATTTCGATTTTGTTGATTTTTTTGTTGCGCAAGACAATTGAGTATTCCTTGATTATGTTATTGTGGAAAAAATGCATGTTACTGTACGTGAACCGCAAAATAGAATTTAGAATTTCGATGTCTCGATATTCACAATTGGTGTTGAGTGTTATAATTCGACTATCGATTTGTGTTACTACTCGTCATTTTATAAAATTTTAATTTGTTGATCATATTTTTATTAAAATCATTCGAAAATTGGCGTTACTGTAAAAAACCTATTGTCTTGTATTTTGTAAAATTAGATGTGTTACTAAGTACAAAATTTTGATGTTACAGTAAATATTAAAGTGTATGTTACATAATATACATCTCAAGGTTTAGAGAACTCTGTTGGCATTGTTCAGCCTCCATATATTATGCATTATTGTTGTTAAGAAAATTTTGTGATTTGATTTTAACTTAATAGACCAACAATTTATTTGTACATTAAATTTCTCATATATAACTATTAGAATATATAACTTCCATATAAAATTTTCGTTAATTATCGTAATATTTAATTAACGATTTCCATATATAATTTAATCAAGAATTTCCATATATATGTCAATTATCTAACCTATATGACTTTCCATAAGTTGACAAAATTAACACCGTTAGGTGTAATTTTGAGATTTAAAAAATAAGTGGACTTAAATACCTATATATAAGTTTAAACATGAACTTACTTACAAATAAGTTTCCTTCCAAGATTCAAGTCATTATAAGTCCATTTAAGGGGACTCACTTTTAATTTTCACCAAAAATTTTGATTGTATTTATTTTTTTAGGGCCTTTATTTTTAGGGTTTAAAATTTAATACATTTAAATTTTTTTTTTTGTGTTAGCAATGTACCTAAAATTATGGGACCTTCTAAAAATTTGGGATCTAAAGCCCAAGCTTTTTTCTTAATGAACAATGCTACAAAACTTAAATGAAACCCAAAAAATTATAATCCAAATACATATTATCTCTTGGATAGTAGGTCTCATAAATTTTTTCAGTGAAACTCACTCATCTCATACTCATTAAAGGATTAATATACATTTAAATTTAAATGTTTAAAATTCATTTGAATTATGTAACCTTTCCTATTTTTTAATACTGTTGAGCCGCGATGGTTATCTGGCACCAAAAAGGACGATTACTGACTGGACAAGCAAGTACATTCGCAGCAGCATCAGCTCTGGTCACAGAAGCTGTAGCTGTGAGAGGAGCTTGTTCTATGGCAGTAAAGGAGAGATTCAATACTGTTATTTGTGAATCTGACTCTCAAGCACTCATAGATTCAGTAACCAGAGGTCCAGAATGGATGCTAAGGAAGATAGAATCGATTGTAAAGGATATATGGCAAAATGTGTCCAAGATACTTATGGTCAAATTTGAAAAAGTTGGTAGAAGAACCAATATGGTAGCACATACAGTGGCTACTAAAGCAAGAGAAGGGACTCTCCCAGTTTTGTGGCTTACTGATCCACCTCCTCAATTGAGAATACTCATTGACAGAGAGGCCAGAGTGGGTGTTGGTTAGTTGGTTTTGAATTATATGTAATCAAGCTCTTTGAGCATTAGTTTTATCAATGAAAAGTTTTGATTTCATGACCAAAAAAAGAAAAAAAAAATACTACTTTACTTTATGCATGAGGAGGACCACAACATCAACTAGCGGAGAGTTTCGTGCTTTGATTCATTACAAGTTAAGTATCATTTGTTTAATCTCGGCTTAAACCCTTTTCGATCTTATTGTTTTAATCATCCCATAATTAAATATGCCACTAGTTTAGAAATGACTTAATAATGGACGTAGGTTATCTTGTTCCTTACCATTTGTTTGCTTATTATGATGAAAACGAAGTACTAATAAGCAACACCAATGATGGGATCAGGATTCACATAAATATAGTCTTCTTTTTCCCTCAATTGTATTCTATATTATATTACTCATACGCATGAAGACCTACTTATAAATAATAGGTTATGTTATAGTTATAATAGATGATATTCGTTAATTTTTTTTAAAAAAAATTATGTTAAAAGGATTCTCAGTACTTCTGTTATGATGTTGTCAATAAATAGCTACGTAAGTATATATAATTATGAATTATCATCATCTTCAGGCCCTGATCTTTCATACGGGTAGTGGTCAGTGTTGTTTATTGATCTCAAGCTCGGTTTATATCATAATTCTTATTCTAACAAAAAAAGGGTCGTATGACTTTATAAAGCCATTGTCCAGACAATTTTATCCACATTTTGAAGAAGTTATTATTTGCGCTCAAACTAATAATTGTTCTAAGTACTTATTTGAGTCATAATGTCGCATTATTTTGTAAAGTACTTAATGTAATGCAGTATCAAATAGAGGTACTGACATGGTATCTAGAGCTAAGAATCATGTCGGGTTAAAAAAATCGTGTTGGGTTAAATGAGATCGTATTCAAAATCACTTAACCAATAAATGACCCATTTATTAAATCATTGAAAAATACAAAAACGACTCATTCACGAGTAATCCGACACAACTCATATACCCCATCAAATGAGTAAAGGATTTGAACCGTTTATCGTTCAAACCTCTTTCTCTAGAAAAATTATAGGCCTCTAATCCCATGAAAGAGTATAGAATTAGGTTATTGTAATGGTGTATGTGAAATTGTAAAATCGCAGGCAATGCCCCACGTGTTGTTTAAGTTGCAGCTATCTTTTCTTATCTGACATTGTCTTTCTTCTACTGATGAGCTGGGTTGGGTTGGGAATATAATATGCGCTTCTAAATTAAAATTGAACAAGTTCTACATCTAGGTCATGCCTAATATTTAAACGAGTTGATATATTTTATTCGAACACAGACTGTGTAATAAGTGGGTCTGGCAAGTCCACCCATTTATTACTCCAATATGTTATAGTTAAATTCAAACTCGCTAATTTCATGTCGGGTGATTAGGTCACGATGCATTTTACCAAGCCTAGTGGTATTATTATTTAATAAAAATAAATAAATCAAGTGAATCCTAATTCTTTATATGCAATAGTTTTTACATTATATAAATAGACAATTATTGGATTTTGCAGTCTATTTGTTTCTTTTGGATGGTAACACTATGTAATGTTGCTGAGGGGCTATCATTGTTAAATTAAATGTTTTTTCTAATAATTTATTCCCCAAATAAAAGCTCACCTCAATCAGCCAAACTCAATATCAAAACCGACTTTCGATCCATCCGAACAAAACGGCTACCGAAGGGTGGGAGTTTCGGGCGATAGTAGGAGGGGGGCTTCATCCTGGGCTGGAAGGTTTGTCGGGGTTAGGGGATCAATCAGAGGGGTGAAATTCTGATGTAGAACAAGAATTGCTAGTTTCTAACTTTTGGATACTGAACCACTCATGAGTGACTCACCATGTTCATCCAATATTCCACCAAAGCCACCCGATTTACAACCTGTTAATCTACCACTAACACAGCCTTCATATGCTTCTCTCTTCAAGCAAACATCCAAACCCGTGTTAGTGGGAGAACCAGTGCCCAAGATTGAGAAACCTATTGTATTTTATGAGGGGAAGCCTGCTTTTTACTTCACTAATGAGGAAATCAAACAATCTTGCTTATCTATGCAATATGCATTAATAGGCAAGTGTGCCTATGGTAGACCAAGTATAGGCGTGATTAGAGAGGTGATAAGGTCTAAATGGGGTTTGAGAGGTGAATTTGAAATTGGTTCAATAGATCCAACGCACGTGTTGATACGTTTTGAAAAACAGGAGGATTATGTGAAAATGTGGTTGAAAGATGCTATTATCATAGAGGATTATTTATTCAGATTCTCTAAATGGTTTTCTGCTTTCGTATTAGGAATTGAGCCATCCATTGTGCCTATGTGGATATCATTACCTGGATTGCCTCTTAATTTTTTCAAGAAACCGTTTTTGGATTTGCTGGTAAAACCCATTGGCAAAGTTTTGGCATATGATCAAGCGACACTCTCGTTGTCCAGGCCGGGGATAGCAAGGGTGTGTGTGGAGGTCAATCTACTTGCAAATAATCCAAATAGAATTTGGATTGATATGGGAGTTGAGGATGCAAGATGATAGCGGATAGTATATGAAAGGAACAAGAAATTCTGTAAAAGTTGCAGGAAACAGGGTCATGAGGAACTTGAATGCAGGAGGAAGAAACCAATGGAGCAATTGATGGTCTTAGAAGGAAAGAATCCAGTCATAGAATTAGCAGAAGGCGAAAAAGAAACTAAGAACAAAAGCAATGGAAAGAATTCTATAGAGGCAAGTGCAAAGCAGATTAAGGGGAAGGAAATAATGCAAAATTCAAATTATGGGAAAAAAAATGAGGAAACAACATATCAAGGAAAATCTCAGCTGCAATTAAAGCACTCAAAGCCAGCATAGCAGTGGAGAGGGAAGAAATAAGGGTGGCAATCGTGTCGTGTCCAGGTCGTGTCATCTCGGGTTCGGGTTGAAAACACATCAACCTAAACACGACCTGCGAGTTAAGCGGGTTAGGTTATTTGGACACGAACACGACCTGACTCGAAATACGACTAATCCGACATGACCTGTGACCCAAGATTTACACAAGTCGTGTTCAGGTAAACACGACCCAACCTGCCTAACACGACCCAACCCGACATGACATAACAAAAAAAGGAAAATTTTAGACATGTTACAAATATCCCAAATGCAAATCTACATAAAACAAAGGCTAAAACATCACAAAAATCTCAAAAACAAATACAAATCTCCATAATATTACAAATATTCAAAAAACTTTACTAAAATTCCCAAGCAATATTACAAGCATCTTTCAAATTCTCTTCATCTCTTAAATCTGGCCAACATCAACAATCAAGATCCACTATCCCCTATAAAAAACCCACATAAAAAGAGTTAGATTTTATGACTCAACACACATCAACAAACACATAAGATTGAGAAAAAGAGTTTAAGTTTTATGACTCACACACATCAACAATCAAGATCCACAATCATATTTGAACATTGCACCGACGCATCCTCCTCATTTTTGTTCAAAGTCGAATTTATAACATCTTCTATCAGCTTTTCCAATTGCACTTGTGAATTTTCTAAATGATAATAAGGAAAGCATATAAATAAGAATTTAATATTTGTAAGAATAATTAAATATTGCAATAATCACAAATTATATTTATTACCTTTTTTTGCACATAACCAATCTCTAGTGCACATCAAGGCCTCCACAACATGAGGTTTCAAAGCACTGCGGTATTGGTCAAGAACCCGACCACCAATACTAAAAGCTAATTCTGAAGTAACCATAGAAATTGGAATAGTTAACACATCACGGGCCATCATCGCAAGTTCCGGATAACGATACTGATGAGCTCTCTAATAATCAAGAACAAGAAGTTATGTTTCTATGTCAACCCTAGACTCATCCAAATACAATTGCAATTGACTTTTTTTATGTTTTAAGACCAGATGCATTGCTCTCAATGACAAATGCCTACATTATCAAAATTATAGATTTTCAAATCATAGACTATCAATAGTAATAATCTAATACAATAAAAACTATAAACAAAAAATTAAATACCTTCAAATTTAACACAGGTTGTGGATCACAAGCAACTAGACCACCATGAGGAACAGTCGATGCTTGAGAAGAAGAGGTGACAACAGATTTGCTCATATGCTCATCAAATAGAGAAAAAAGTTTGTCTCGAATATGAAAATATTTAAGAGAGTCTTCACCATAAATCTTCTTATAGCACCACTCCACAAAGTCAAGTTTATAGCGAGGATCAAACACAATTGCAATGACCAATATAACGCTATACTTCAACCAATACTTCTCAAATTTTTCATACATTTGACAAGACATTCTTCTCATAAAAGTATCCAAACTTTGCATTTCTCTATTCAAAGTCAATTGAATACTGAAAACTTGTTAAAAATACAAGTTTGATGTGGGGTACTTGGAGCCAAAAAAGATAACAGTAGTATCATAGAAGTTTTTTAAAAATATCTGAATCTTTTCAACTTTGATCTATTCCTCTTGAGATGGGCAATGCTTAAAATTAGAATCCACAAGTTGCAAATGACAAAAGGCACGACGGTAGTAAATTGCACTTGCAAGCATCAAATATGTTGAGTTCCATCTTGCAGTAATATCTTGCCTCAAACTTTTTTTGCTATCTAAAAATGTCTGTGCAACACACCCTGAGAATTTTTATTTTCTTGTCTGAGAACCTTTTACATACTTGACACTCTCTTTGAATTTTTCCACAGCTAAATCTACTTCTTTCAACCCTTCTTGCACAATCAAGTTTAGAATATGAGCACAACAACGAATATGAAAAAATTCACCATCACCAAGCAAAACATCTATCAAATTAAGTTGATTCTTATGCATATCAACCATGACATCATTTGCAGAAGCATTATCCAAAGTAATTGAAAACAACTTTTTCTCAACCCCCGATTTTGTTAACAAACTATAAATCTTGTCAGCCAGTGTAATGCCATTGTGTGGAGGAGGCATGTAAGAGAAATTCAAAATTCTTTTTTGCATTACCCAATCTTTGTCGATGAAATGTGCTGTGAGACTTAAATACCCATCGGTAGCAATAGATGTCCACAAATTAGAAGTCAAACCAATCCTGCCAGGTATGTCATGCAAGATAACAGACAACCTACACATCTCTTTTGCATGCTATTTCAGAATATCAGCCTTAGTCGTGTTTCTTGTAATGAATTTGACATCTAAATTTAAGTAGCTAAAGATTTGGCTAACACATTCATACTCAACGAATTGAAAGGGCAAATCATGTCTAATTATTGCACTTATTAACATCTCTCGAAATTTTTCCTCATTAAACTTCAAAGACCGTGCAGTAATAGACTCTTGACTTTGACTAAAAATCATCTGGCCCACATCACGTTGTTTCAAACAAATCTTTAAATGACGCCATAAATTACCAGTCCCATAGTTACTAGCAGCATTGTACTCAATCTTACATTTGTTGTATTGTGCCTTTAAAATATTGTCTTGATTTACTTATTTTCTAAAAAACCCCCATACCACTGATGTGAAAGTACGTTGCCGTTTTTCATCATTCGTATTATCTCCACTTTCTATATCTGGGACAACATTGGATGCATTTTCAATATTGACATCCACAGTCGGTTGAGTACATGATGTATCCTCCATTTTCCTAGCAAGATTATTTGTCAATTAGAAACCTAATGAACATTCAAAATACGAAAAGTAAGTCGAAAAACAAAAGAAATGCAGAAGACTATTTGATTTTAGTGAATATAAACAAAAGAAGAGCAGAAGTTTACACAATATGGAGGTTGTACATAAAACACAATGTTTCTCTAAGCATTAAAAAAATCCAAATAACCTTTCAGACTATCGGTAGTTATTCTTGTTTCTTCCCCTCCTTTGAACCTGAACTCAAACATCATGTCTGAAAATCTATCAAGAAGTGCATAAAATACTACTTTGTTTGGTGGAGATGCCAACCACTCTTCCTAAAACACCCAAACTAATGGCATCTTGATAGAAGCTCACCAAAATGTCAGAAGACATTTGCGGGGTAGCAAGCAAAGCTCAAAGAAAGACTTGCTAAAATACGGAAGACTCTGAATATCCCAACCAACTGCACGAAGGATTAGACTACTTAAATTCTGTGCTTACTCTATCTGAACTATGACACAACCATAAAATGGTATGATTTGTTGTCACTAAATTTGCTTCATGATAGGGGAGTTCTGAACAATATTAAAAACTTAAATTTAACAGAGTTCCTACAAACATCGTTTTAATGGTTCACAAAATTTGTGAGCATCACCTTTCTTATGTCTTGCACATTCAACATAGTGTTTCTCTAAGCATTAAAAAAATCTAAATTAGCCATTAGCATATTTGCACAAGGTGACAACTATTAGAAACATAATAGCCTAAATAAATGTAGTGACAACTAGTCGATCTTACTTGGTACTGTCGGACGGAGAAAGAGCAAGAGAGAGAGAGAGAGAGATCTTACTTGGTACTGCCGGACCTATTGGTTGCCAATGCCCATGCCAAGCTGAGACCGAGGGAAAGAGGGAGCTCAGGGAGGGAGGGAGACGGGTCTGCTGGATAGAGAAAAGTAGGAATAAAGGTAGGGTTTGAGAAATAGTAATTAAATTCTTTTATATATAAGTGGGTAATTTCGGGTCAAAACAGGTCAGTCGGATTCGTGTCAACCTGATTAAATACACGGGTCAATTTGGATAAATTCGGGTTAAACGGGTTGAACCCGAACACGACCCATTAACACTCCGTGTTGACAGGTCATGTCATACACGGGTTGGGTCAAAAATTTAGTCAACCTAAACCCATTTATTCATGTTATGTTCGTATCGGATTATCGTGTTGTGTCAAAAATTGCCACCCTTAGGAAGAAGCAACAACAGCCTAAGCAAGTCAATAACCCAATAAAGGAAACAACAGTTACTTTTGGCAAGGAAATCTCTTCGGTAATTACAGAAGGTGACATGGAGAAAGAGAAATCTTTTACAAGATTGGAAAAGGGTGATCATTTGGGTAAAGACAAAATAGTGCAGCATGGAAAATATATTCCTCCAAAGGAAAGTGTGTAGCTGATAGATTCTGAGAATCCTACGACATGTGATACACCCTCTAATCAGAACAATGTAGCCAATCCTTTTGATCAAAACAATGATGCCGGTCCTCCTGATTAGAACAATGAAACCAATCCTCAGGCCAAAGATTCAAAGAATCCACCATTGTCTAAGTCAGCTTCGATACTAGAAAAAGAGAATCATGAACAAAATCTTATGAACACCAACTAGCACTCAGAAATCCAAGAACCGTAGATTGTAAATGAAATTAATCCCACTGATCAAGAATTAACGAAAAATCATGTTGCATCAGGCTATGATTCTGCTGCATATAAGTTGGTTAATTTAAATAATGAGGAGGATGAGAATGAATTTTTTATTTCTTCTGAAGATGTCTCAGACGATGGGATAGACGAGTGCTTTTCCTTGTTGGATTATGGTTACTATAAGCAAGATTTTGAATACTTAACAGTGGAGGCCGAGGAGAAATCAAAGTCCATTACTCTGGAAATGATGGTAGCAGTTCATAAAAATATTCATAGTCAAGGAGAGATAATTCCAAGCATATCAGGGGAGGAGATTCAAAAAGTCTTGAAGCTAAGAGGAGTTTATTCAAAGGATGATTACGTTAAGAGGTCTTCTCTTCATAAGCAATCAAGAGGTTTTTACTCTGATGGGGAGGAGAGACCAGTAGTTTAAGAAAATAATTTCAATTCTTTTATGACATCTTCTAAAAAGTTACTGTCAATATGCAATAAGGTTGAGATGCAGAAGAAGAGAAAAGAGGAGGAGTTGTTTGCTTTGGCTTTGTCACTTGATAAAGTCAAACCTATAATTATGACAAGATCAAGAACATTCAAGTTGTCAAAGCCAAAGAAATCTTATGGATTTAAATATTATTAATTTTTTATGGATTGGTTCTACTTGATGAGGTCTGCTGTAGCCACTACTATTCCAGCATTATGTCTTTCAGCATTCTTATTACTGTTTTTCAGCTGGGTTATTCGAAAAAAACAACAGATTAATGTTCAGCTGTCCAGTTTTGTTCACGATACTGTTCATCTAACTTTCTGCTAGACTGTCAACTGACTCATATTCTCTGAACTCTTTGTTGATTGTAAAATACAGCGTTTGAAGTCATTGTTAAGATTTTATTTTATATTTAAAGTTCTTTTATTATGTAAGGAAAAATGTTTATATCCTCTCCTCTCTTTATAATTTTGTTATTAATAAAATTTGCCCTAAATGAGTTTAACTTAAAAATTAAAAAAAAAATTCTCCTCAACTGAACCAACACACACGCTCATCAGTCACTCTCTCAGGTCAGCTTCTTTACATGCTCCACCATCCTCAGCTCTCTCCTACTCCTAAATACTACTCTCTCTCTCTCTCTTTCACACACACACACACACACATAGCACACGGTGTATGAATTTGTCGATTTGATTGTTCTTTGATCGAGTAGAATAGGAGATTGAGATTCCTTGTTTACTCGGTAAAACTGAATCCATCTCAACTAAAGAAGGTGAATAAAGTGTTTTAATATAAAGTAAATACAAAGTGACTTAAAATGTCTAATTCAACCTCTATGGCAACACGTACTTAGGCGAGAAAAAAAATGAGAAAAAAACAAGTTTTATTGCAAAACGCGACCTGTGCAAAGGTTTCTTTAAGTAAATTAAAAACATAACACCAGAAAGGGAGGACATAATGAGCCTTTTTTCGGATAACTTATACACAAGTACAGATAACAAGTAAATAGAACATATTTTTTCACGCGGCACGTTTTTTGGGTATTGCTTTGAGGGGAACTAGCTTTTGCAAAGTTATTCCCATTTTCTCTTTCATGTCCATAGTTTCAGGAGTCATGTAATTATCAAGCTCCCAATCAAAAGATTGTAACAAGCTAGCTAGAACAAGATTAACCACTCTATAACCTAATGACACGCCTACACACATTCGTCTCCCAGATCCAAATGGAATCAACTCAAAATGTTGCCCCTTGTAATCAATATCAGAGCCCAAAAACCTTTCAGGCTTGAAACACAAGGGGTCATCCCATGAATCGGGGTCCCTTCCAATAGCCCATGCATTTACAAGCACTTGTGTGTTTTTGGGTATGAGATACCCCATGTAATTTGTGTCTTCAATTGTGTTTCGTGGAAGAAGTAAAGGAACAGGTGGATGTAATCGAAACGTTTCCTTCACAACTGCCTGCAAATACGAAAGGTCATCCATGTCACTCTCTTTAACCTTTTTGTTAGGTCCGATGACTTGATTAAGCTCTTCTTTGACCTTTTTCATCGACGGAGGGTTGCGTAATAGCTCAGTCATTACCCATTCGATTGTGAAGCTTGTTGTTTCTGATCCGGCAAAAAACATTTCCTACACAATCAAAACTTTGGTTAATACATATTATTTACCTAGACTAGAATATATATGGTTTTTACAAGGATTTCATGTACTTGCAAGCATTACTAATATGTTACCAGAATGAGGATGTTCACGTTTGTCTCTGAAAACTTATGAGGTCCTTCTTTTCCGTCACCTTCGTACTCTAACAACACATCTAAGAAGTCTTTTTTCACATTCTCTCTTCCTAATTGCTTCTCATGAACCCTTTCGTTGACAAACCCTGTGATAACTTTCATCAATCGTCCCATGTCTCGAACCATATTCTTCTTGATCCTTTGTGGGTCGAGCCATTTCAAAAATGGCACAAGATCTGCCAAATTAGGCTTCATGGCCCATTCCACGAACTTGTTCATGCCTTCGAATAACTCCCGTCTTTCCTCGGACTTCATTTCCCTTGAAAATATGAGGTTGCTAACCACATTAAAAGCCATGAGGTAAGTGAACTTAATTAGTTCCACTTCCCCTGATCCTCCACGACCACGAGACGCTACTGCTTCTTCCTCTATCCACTCCATCATATTGTCAATGCACTTTTGTCTAATTGGAGCCGACTCATGGATTCTTTTGTTGATGAATAGCTCCATTGTGTAGAGTCGACGCAGTATGCGCCAGTAGGCACCATACTTGGTCACAGACATTGCACTTTCGCTGTAGCCGAAGGCCTTTATTGCCTCATTATCCTTGCGGTCAGCGAAAGAAAGATCGTGGTTCTTGAATAGTACGGCGGCAGCCTTGGCAGACTGTATGACCATGGTGTTCAATGGACCTAGCTTGAGCCAAAGAACGGGTCCATATTGAAGTCGAAGTTTGTCGAAGGACTCGTGAGGCGTTGTTCCTATATCAAATATATTGCCAACAATCGGCCATCCTGGAGGCCCCGGTGGTCGTTTAGTATAACCATTCCTGGCATTTAACCAGCTATATAATAATAGAAAAGCAGCTAACAAAGAAACACTTAAACAGGTAAGGAAACTATAAGACCACTCCATTAGCTGAGTTTTGAGCTCTCTTAAGTGCTCATCTCTCTACGTTTTATGCTACCAAGTTGAATATTGTCTATATATAATGAATTGTCTTCAATAGTTCAACCAATCAAAATGAAGTCTGTTGAGATAGATACTTCATTGGTATATGGCAGAAAATCTGAAATTGGGTAAACTTGAAATGTGTTAGGTAAGATCCAAATCTATTATTTTATGGGATAATAAAGATATGGCTACCTCATCTTACTAATTTTATTTATCATGTCTGACAATACAGCCAGCGTCATTTTGTATTCTTATTTCCTATCGTTGACCTAGGTATCTTGCAAGACTTAGAGTATTACAATATATATATATTGTTATGCTTTCTTAATCGTTTTGATGTACAACAGAATGCAATATTTAAAAGGTTAATCAATGAAGTGTGTTTGTGTGTTTCTTTAATTATCTTTCTAATCACATGGAGTGAAAGTTATTTGGTCTGCCACATGACAACTTGGTGAATAGTTTATGTTGATTAGGTGTATGGTTTATAAACTAATCGTTTCGTGTTCCTAAACTTGTGTATCATCTTTGGCTCACTGATGTGGTGCTGCTCGATTTGTGAGGACCGTTGGATTCAGAAATTTAGTCGACATAAAGCTTTGCGTAAACCTTTAAACTCCATAAAATGGAAATCTAAGAATACAAACATATATAGTTAGAGGTAGTAAACTAGTAATATCTAATACTAGTATAACGAAAAGGATTTTAATCTAAATGGATAACTCAAGTGGTAATGGAAGTGAGCTGTAAACGTAAACGTCTTGAATTTGAATTTTGGTAATCTCTTGGGACCAGGTTATAAGGGATTTATCCCTCATGAATATCCTAATTTTGGTGTAGATGGTCTGCCACTGACCAGATTAGATAGAAGATTAGTCGAGAAATGCATAAATTGACCTAAACATCTTTAATCATTGAAAAAAAAAAAAATAAAAGATTTTTTTTTTAACTCTGTGACAGACAATCCTATTTTCCACAAATTGCCAAATCTCAACATTATGCCTTTTATCCTTTGCTAAAACAAATGGGGTACAAGCTTGCATTACCGCAGTGTTGTATATGTACCCCAAAGGACATAAAAGTATTATTATGAACTTGCAGATTCATATGGATTTTGGAACAATCAATATGAGCTTGTGATTCTGCTCACATGGTGCAAAGCCAAGACTGCAAGGAGTGAAATTCCCTTCCAATAGATTTTTTCTTCAATTTCCTTTTTGGTGGATCACTTGCCAATTACCATGCATTTAAGTGCGATCTATTGTATGCATGTGGCACCTAATTTATTAATAATGAATGATCTGCCAAGAAAAAATTGAAAACAAAAAGTATTAGATTTGATCCCCACAAGTATGGCATCGATCCAGTCTTGTAGGGAACATTGATCCACACGAAGCATCTCTTGCAACCTCTTGTATCATGAGATCGATCCATGCAACTCTTCCGTCGGTTAATATGAAACTAATTTTTAGCAATGCCTACAACTTAAATATATTTTTATATGATACCCTAGTAGCCCTAAACCCTACGAAAGGGGAGAGGAAGAGAGAGAGAGAGTCCTCTTTGTGTTGTGGTTAATTAGATCAATAAAATATGTCAGCAAAATAATATTATTCTTTACAAAATACAATAATGCTATGCTGACCAAATTTGAAGTCCAAATGACACGACAACATATTATTTGGAGTCTTTATTGGAGTCCAAATGACATGACACCAAATAAAATAGCCCATGTCAGCTGTCATATTATTTGGGCTTTAAAATTGATCCCAAAATTTGATCAGTGTAACATTATTATACAAAATATTGAGAATCACAAATGATTTAATAAGGGTTTTGTTTGTGTATGTTTAGTTGTCCGCCTGTTCCCACAGAAAGGAAGTGTTTACAGCCTGTAGCAATTGATGGCTTTGGGATTTGTTAGGGTAAGTTAGCTAGTTGTGAAGTTAATTGACTTGTTCATCACAAAGTTTCCCTTCTGCTCCAAGACACACTATATGTAAAGGTGACATAAAGAATGCAAAATGAATACATTAGCATTGACAATTCTTAAACTGACGAATGTTAACTCGACAAAAAGTTGACACGAAGTTATCAGCTATGGATTTGGGTTGAACAGATATGTATTAAGATTGAGTTGACCCTTCATAAGGGTTGAACAAATAAGTTTAAATATACCCTGATATAAAATATACAAACTTACGGAAGGTAAATATATTCATAAGAAAAAAAAAATAGAGGTGATGCTCATATTACAATGCATCCGTCCAATACAAAAGTAGAACCAAAAGATTTACAACAACAAAGAGTGTAGAATTCTAAAGAAAGTGCTAACCTTGAGCTGGTACTTCCAGCAGAATCCAGACTCAAAGCAGACAAAGAAAGCAAAAAGGCTTCCATCAGATAATGTGGAAAGCTCAATGCCAACATACATGCCAACAGCCAAGTGGGAGAACAAATGGATGAAGGAGCCAGAAGAACCTTTCATGCTCTTAGGTTGAACTCCTCATAACAGAGCAAACATGCAACAATTAAGGCAACATTCAAGAGCAGTGAAATAAGAAAGCTGTGAACAGTGCCCAGCGACTGTGGCAGGCTGTAATGGAGCTAGGCAACAGACACCATAATAAAAGGCAGCTGAGGGGAACCAGCTGAAACAACAGATAAAGGTCATCAACACTATGCTGAAGAAAGAAGAAAACAGAGGAGAAAGACCAGCAGCTGCATTAAACAAGCTGTGCACTTGAACAGTACACGTGAACAGTGTATTCCTGTCAACAAAAAACTTCAAGGTGTAGGAGACCCCCAGCAACATGATCCATCCCAAAGCAAATGTCCCCAGAACCAGCACAACAAACAGCGATTAACCGTGATCATCATGTATAAGGGCACCCCAATACACAGAACAGACAAAAGCTCCTGCCTTATCCACAAATGTAGGACATTCCTAGCACATATCATATGAACCTAAGCCACAACAAGAAGCTGCCAAGCTTGAAGGAGAGACAAGTTTTTGGGGGAACTCTTGAATTTGATTGTGACTAATCTATCTTTGATGATTTGCAAGACACACTTCACAAGACTTCTACAATCCCTAAACTGGTTTGTATGGAGTCTTCTATTCCTTTCCTTCCATATTATATACACAGTAGTTGCCAAACACAGCTTCTTTAACACCTTACCAAGTGACTTATCATTCCAACTTTGACTTGCATAATCGATGAACTTCTGCCAAGAGCTCGGTAGACCTTGTTCACCACACAGTTGCATAATAAAAACTCAAATATTTTGTGAGAACTGGCAACTAAAAAAGAGGTGAGAATGAGATTCCATGTCATGCCTAATAAGATACATGTCACATCAACATCCAGTGCAATTTTTTGCATTCTATCTTTAGTGCTAAGCCTTTCCTTTATTGCTAGCCAAAGAATGAAGCTTATCCTAGGTATGCATTGTCCATACCACAACAGATGGTGCTAAGGTACCTCTTGCCCAAGGGCCCAAAGGTGATTCCAAGCCGAATAAGAAGAAAATTGCCCATTTGTTGCTATAGTCCACTTCACCTGGTCTTCCTTATTTGTCAGAGGAATATATGTAGGCATATGATTTGAAATCTCCAAGAGATCAGGTGTACCTATGGAAGGCCATGACCACCTATTGTTGCCCACGAATGCAACCACGTTAGCATCCGTAGGTAACCCTGCATGATCAATAACATTATCACTCCATCTAAGTAGAAGAGGACCATGAGGGTGCCAATTATCCAACCAAAGGCTAGTACTCTCTCCATTACCAATAACATGTTGAATTAAAGGTCTAACTATTGGTCTCAGTTTCAAGAGGTTCAGCCAATTCCAAGAGCAAGAGTGAAGTGACTTAACTTCCCAGATGCTTTTCCCTCTTAAATGGTAAGAATGAATCCATTTCACCCAGAGACTTTCTTTGTCTGTAAATAAAATCCACAAATACCTCATCGTCATTGCCATATTCATCTCCTTAAGTCTTCTAATCCCCAATCCCCCTTTTTTCTTAGGTCTGCAAATGTCCACCCAGGCCACTTTGGCTCCAGTAGGCTTGAGATCAATCTCCTTCCAGAGGAATGATCTAAGCATTCTTTCTAATTTATCGAGAACCTGTTGGGGAAAAAAAATGTGAGCTGACCAGAATTTTTGGGTGCTATTGAGCACAGAGGTAATCAATTGAAGCCTTCCAACAAAGGATAGAAACCTGTTGGTCCAATTTTTCACCCTAGCCTCCATTTTTTCCATCAGAGCATCACAATATTGTCTCTTGAATCTAGTGGACACCAAGGGGATCCCTAAATGTCTCACAGGAAGAGCACCAATTTGGAATCCCAGAATATTAGTAATCTGACCTTTTACCTCATCAGACATCCCAGCCATGAATACATTGCTTTTCAAAGGATTAACTCTAAGCCCAGAGAGGACTTGAAACTGGTCAATCACAACTTTCAAAATTCTTATAGACTGAGTATCTCCATGACTCAAATATAAGACATCATCAGCAAAAAGCAGGTGAGTAAGAGTCATCTTCCTACATCTCCAATGAAACCTGAATGAGGGATTAGAGGTAATTTGCTGCAATATGACAGAACTAAAAACTTCCATAGCCAGAACAAAAAGGTACGGTGAAAGGGGATCACCCTGCCTAAGTCCCTTAGAGCTTGAAAAAAATCCTGCCATCTCCCCATTTATATTAACAGAGAACCGAGGAGAAGTAATACATTCCCTTATCCAATTTCTCACCGTTTATGGAAAATGTAAAGCTTCAAGGACATCCAAAAGGAAATGCCAATCCAATATGTCATAAGCTTTCATAAATCCAATTTAATAGCACATTTGGGAGGACCACAATTTCTATGATAGTCTCTAAGGAGTTCCTGAGTAAGCATAATATTCTCCCCAATTTTCCTTCCTTGAACAAAGGCAGTTTGATTAGAGCTTACAATACCTTGGAGCACAGCTTCACTCTGTTTGCCAGAATCTTAGAGATGGCCTTATACAACAAGTTATAACATGAGATGGATCTAAAGTCCCCCATTGAGTTTGGATTTGGACTTTTAAGGGCAAGGGCAATCACAGTGGCGTTGAGCTCTTTAAGTAATTTCCCAGATCTAAAACATTCTTTCGCTGCAGCTATGCCAATCACTAGCCATGCCTTTTTGAAGAAGAATGCAGTAAATCCATCAGGACCAGGAGCCTTCATATTATTAAAGGAGAACAACACCTCTTTGATTTCCTCATCTTCAATATCTCTGATCATATGATTTGCTTGCTACTCAGTGATCTTCTTAAGTGGTAGAGATCTTAATAATGCTCTTCTCTCTAGGGAAGGAGTAAGGTTGCTGGTAGTACCTAAAAGTCTCTGAAAATAGTCAATAGCTTCACCCTTAACTGCTTCCTCTCCATCAACCATTCTACCATCAGCAGATTCAAGTTTTAAAATCTTCTTCTTGTTCCTTCTGCAGTTCATAGATTTAAAGAAAAAGTGGTAGTTTTATCTCCCTCACTCAACCATAATATTATGGATTTCTGTTTATATAGGATTTCCTCGTTCCTTGCAGCCTCCAAGTAATCATTGAGTAAAAGTTTCTCCACCTATCTAAGTGCTGAGTTTGAAGGGTGGGTTAAGGTCAAGTCTCCTTTGGCAATTATCAAGCAAAGCTTTCTTTTCTCTGACAACGGTAGCAAGCTCACCAATTTCCCTGCTCTTTTCTTTAAACACTGCTTTTAGTTTCTTAAGTTTAAAGCAAAGTTTGAATTGGTTAGATCCTTGAGTAGGTTCCTGCCATACCTGGGTGATAATGTGCAGCAAATCTTCTCTGTCAGCCCAAAAATTAAAGAACTTAAAAGGGCACTTCTTCCTATTCGCCGCCTCTCCAATCTTCACCACTGCAGGAGTATGATTAGATACTCTCGGGGTAAGAATTCAGCTACAGCTCTATCAAATTTCTGGATCCAAGTCTCATTTACAAGGGCCCTATCAAGTTTCCTAGAAACACAAACACCTTCTTCTCTTCTACTGCTCCAAGTGAAGAAAAGCCCTGAGTACCTCAAATCAACAAGCTCAGCTTCTTGAACACAATCATCAAAATCCCCCATAGCTTGCACCCATCTGTTCAGTCTGCCATGGTTCTCATTGCAGCTTCTTATAGCGTTAAAATCCCCAATAACTAACCAAGGGTAGGATTTAAAGAGACGGCATGGTAAACAAGATTTCTCCACAAGTCCTTCCTCTCATTTTCCTCATTTGAGCCATATACAAAGGAAACACAAAATTTAGTTGCACTGTCCAAATGTACCACCTCACAGTGCACCACTTGATCAGTTTCCGAGAGTTTAGTTACCATGACAGAGCTTAGTTACCATACACAAACTATACTATACACAACTATAAACGAATATAATTATATAAATTTTAGGATTAATTGCACTGTAGATCCCTAAAGTGTAGAGCTTGTCTCATTTTGGTCCCTGATATATTGAATATGTTTATATATGGTCCCTCAAGTAGACAACGTTCAAATTATTAATATTTTTTTTATCATAAATTTATCACATGATACTTAAATATGGACAAAAAATAATTTAGATAACTTGATCAAATTTTTACTCAAATTTTAGTTAAATATTTATCTAAATTTCATAGTTTTGATAATGAACAATCAAATTTTGGTCAAAAGTTATCCATATTATACATTTTTTTTATCAAGAGCTATCCAAATTTTGTTTAAGAGCCATCAAAATTATTTTTTGTTTATATTTAAATATTACGTGATAAGTTTATGATAAAAAATTGCTAACAATCTGGACGTTGTCTGCTTGAAGGAACATAAAAAACATATAAATATTTCATGAACTAAAATGATGTAATTGAAATATTAGAGACTAAAATGAGATAAATTTCATATTTTATAGACCTCCAGTGTAATTAATCTTAAATTTTAACATGACACAAGTCAAAAAATGTCACGATTGAATCAACTAAAACTTAAAACAGATCTCCAATCACTATACACGTTTTCATGCAAAACAAATGTGATCCATGATTTGTAATGAGTTGGGTGCATGGTATTGATAATTGTACTTTGTGTTGTGGATCATCATGATAGAATGTCCTGGACTGAAGTGATTGGAGTTTTGACCACCCAAAAAATGGGGACCAACCTGTATTTTTATTATTTTTTTTCTAGAGAAAATTACCACTCTTCAATGAGAGGATATTTACTTCGGTATCAGTACGAAAGATATTGCATTTGGTTTCCAGACTATAGTGATATATCTATTTGGATAGTATCACTATCTCTATTACTCCCCTCAAGTTAGTACACTAAAGAGATAGGTTGAAGTATTTAACTTGCATTGGAACATAGGTTGGTAGTCGAGATTTCAACATCATGTTATTTGATTTCTTTGTCGATGATACAGCTTGGTGATAAAATTCTCCCTAACCCTTTGTTTGATTTAATGTAAAATAGGGTGAATGAAAAATAGGGGACAGAAAAGTGGAAGGAAGAAAGATTTTTTAATATTTGGATTGAAAGGAAAAAAAGGAGGGAAGGAAATTGGAGAGAAATGATATCCTTCTCGCCCACCAATTTTTTCCCCCAAAAGTGGGTCGAACGTTGAAGAAAAGCTACAGACCAACTAATAATTTGTTTAATCTGACATTTTTATCCTTGATACACTTCTAAAACCTTGTTCAGTATCCACTCCCACTTATTATTATC
>CAUOFW020002030.1:0-59955 GCA_963454935.2 Ilex paraguariensis
GAGAGAGAGAGAGAGAGAGAGAGAGGATGTTACTTGAGAGACTTCTTTCTTGATATTAGTTCCAGGAAGATCTTTGGGCAGATCTCTAAGTCTCTGAGCAAAAGATGGAGAATCAACCAAGGGTTTTCACCAGAGAAAAATCTGTTTTTGATAAGATCACTATTGCTGGGTATGGAGGGTCTTCTCTTGAATAATCTGGTTAAGGCCGCCATTGATGAAGCTTAAGAGAGAGAGAGAGAGAGAGAGATGAGGCTCTTGGTACGTATAATTACATTACAGTAACGCCACTGCACTTCAAAAATGATAGAATGTTCTCCATTTTATAGGAGATATTGATGAAGGGTTAGACTACCCTGCCCGCAATCTCACTGTATTCTATATGAATCGTAGGATCTTTACTTCTCAATTTAGGTCATTTATCAATTATCATCTTTATTTCAAATTTTGATCATTTTCAAAACAGAGGGAGTTCCCTACGGTACAAAAAAAAATAAAAAAACGGTGTGTCGATATTTATTATATTTATGAATAGTTATAATCCGATAAAATATAAAAATTCAAGCGTTCAAAAAATCGATCACATTATATTAATTTTTTAAAAATATATTAACTACAAATTAATTAAATATTAAATAATTAAATATATGATAGAAATGAGTGATGTGATATTTTTAAGAAAGAAATATATAAATTATTAAACATATGATATAATAGTGATGTGATTTGACTTTGAGTCTGATAAAAGGATATGAGTGAAATAAGTGATTGGAGATGATTTTGAGGGGAAAAATATGTCTGAGACAAAATTCAAACACACTCATGTTTTATTATATAAATATTTTTATTACTGGTACAAAAAATAATTACAATAACAGTAGTAAAATCACTCACGAGTAAAATAACTCACAAAAGTAATAATTTTTTTTTTATAAATAAGAGAGAATTATACTCAGACCGTTTGAAGTTTGTTATTTCACCATTCAGACCCCTTAAACCATGATATTTAAAATATTACACACAAACCACTAAAAGTTTGTACTTGCACCACATTTAAACCCTGTCGTAAATACATCATTTGTTAATAAATTATATCTAGACCCCCTAAAAGTTTGTACGCATATAATACTTAGACCCCTTAAATTTAAAATGTTATACTTAAATCAAAAATACTCTAATTAAAGATAAAATATCAAATATTTTAGATTTTACAACTAAAATTAATGTTCTATTGTATCATTTATTAAAATAAAATTAAAAATAAAAATTTAATTTTTTCTTAAAAAATCATAATTAGTATACAAATATACTATCTTTATTATATACAATTGTTGTATAATTATATTACCATTTAATGTATCAAAATTAACAAAGGTGAAAGGAAGGGGACAAGATATAGAGAGGGAACGAAATGATTCACCATTTCTTTAGCATATATTCAGAGATTCAACTAAAAAAATAATGATTAAGTTCACTTAATTGAGCAAAGAAATTTAATCTTAATGTTATAAATTATTACGTAAATTGAAAAATATGAATTTTTTTTTTGTGGAGGCAAAATTAGAATATATTAAAATTTATTCAAAAAAATTGAGTGCAAGGGATGAGTGGCTTGCCAGTGATTGGGATGAGTTTATTGTAAATTGATTACAATGAGTTTAAAAATTTTAAGGTAATCTGTTTCAGCTGCCACTGATTAAATCCCTCTTATTTATGTGCGGGCTCGATCCTGCACGATGTATAAAATATTGGGAACAGATCTCTCCCCTGGTGAACTTTGGGTGAGCCGGTTGAGTAGCCAAACACGCTGCTTGAAACAGCCTACAAGGTACGGTGGCAACCGGAAACGGCAAAGGGTGATCCTGGGAAAGGAGGAACGATCCTGTACGTGTGAAAGGTATTTCCTGGAACAAAGGAGAACAAGTTAGAAGGGCGCCGGAGTGTTTTCCGGCGTATCCCCTCCGACGGTCTAGTCAGTCTTTGAATGAGAGAGAGGAAGGAGAAAACACTGAGAAGGATATTTTGTAGTTGAGAGTTTTAGATTGCATACCCGCTTTGTCTTTTGGGAGGGGTATTTATACCTTAGAAGATCATGATTGCTGTCAGTGTGGTCAGTAGGTAATCATCAGGCACAGGTAGCGTGTGTAATCATTTGATGAGGAATGTCTTCTCTAATTGATTGCTCGGGGTCCCGAACAATCAATGCTGAGTCTGTCGGGACGCCGACGGTACAATATGCTCCTGTCAGGAAGGATGCAATAAATGCTCTGTAATAGGAGCATTTATTGCCTTTCATATCCGAACCTTACCGCATTGAATGCGGTCTCGTCAACAGAAGGGTGCAATTAATTGTTTGCTTTCCCAAGTCGCGTGTCAGCAGCGGCATGCGGTTTGTCTGCTTCGGATGTGACATTATTTGCCACGCGTCCATCCCTTATTGGCTGTTACGCCGGTATTCCAGCACGTTCTGACATTACTTGTGTAAGAGGAGGTCATGATGAATAATCCATACTGGCATAGGCTGATGTCCAGAATGTCAGTAGCTTTATCCGGGAGTAGAGGAAGCGTCCAGGATGGAGTGACCCTCGGCGCCGAGGAAAGGCTCACCTCGGGACCAAGGGGTGGTGTGTCCCCGAGGTGCACGTCTGACCGAGGACACGTGTTTGTTTGTATAATATACCGAATGTGTGATCCTACATGAGAGGTACCTCGGGGTAAAGGGCGCTCTTTGCCGATGGTGCTTACATCCGGGCAACACTGTTCCAAAATATCCCGAGGATACGTGTCATCATCTTAGGGCTTTTCAGAAGAGTCCCATCAATTGCCCCCCAGCCTTCGATCTTCTGACACCGAGGACACGCGTTGTCAGGAGACGAAGGGTTTTTCCAACTGCCATCCGTCCTTCATTATGGCCTCGAGCAGCTTTCCCCGTCTTGGGATGTCGTGCGCATTAAATGCGCTGTTTTTGGTTCTCCCGCCCAATGATGACAGTTTCCCCCCTATATAAAGGGGGTTCTTCTCCGGTTTCTATCATTTTGCCATTCCGATCTCTGACCCAGAATACGCCTTTTCCGATCTGCTCGCCGGAGTTTTTTGTTTTCCTCAGCCATCGTCGACAGCATCTTCTCTTAAAACCTCAGTCAGTAAAACCCATTGTTGACTCCTGATCCTTCCGGTGCGAGTTATTTTCAAAGTTTTTCCTGAAAAACTCCGTTTTCGACATCTTCTGGTGAGTTTCGCAACCTTCTTCTTTATCGTCCCCCTAGCCTTCTTGTTTTCCGATTGAACAGTGGTGTCATCCGGTCGGTACGTCTCGATTTAAACCCTCGGGGAACTTCCTCGGGTTTTCAACAGAGAACACCTTTTCCTCCCCTTTCTTTTTAGAGATGCCTCGTCGTCGCCCTGTTCCCGAGAATCCATCGGCTGGTCCCTCGGGGTCAGGGAAATACAAGGTGACGGGCGAGGCACAGATCAATAGGTTTAGGGCGAAGTATGGCATCCCTCCGAGCGTGGACGTAGTGGATTTTAACCCTTTGTTGTACTCTCCTACCTTCGGGGCCACGGATGCCATGCCTTTCTATACCAAGGCCATCATAGAGGGTGGCATTAGGTTTCCTTTACCCCCCCTGCTTCTTCAGTTCCTGTCTCGCTTCCGTCTCTTCCCCGGGCAATGCTGCCTCAACGTCTTTCGGATAATTATGGGGGTCCTAGAGCTCAATAGGCGCCTCGGGGTGAATATTGGGCTCAACGACCTCCTTTTCTGTTACTCTCTCCTAAGAGTCATGCCCCACCAACATTTCTACCTCAAAGCCAGGGACCCCTCTATGTACCTTGTAACCCATCTTCCTGACTCGGACAAGGGGTACAAGGACGACATCTTGATCTTCAAGGGATGTTGGGAGAGGGGTGTCGGTCCCGAGTACAATGACCTATTTTGCCCTCGGGAATGGAGAACGACAAGTACGTCGGTTCCTTTGGGTATTTTTATTTGTTTCTTGGGACTTCTCATGTTTATGACAATCTTTTTTGTTGTGCAGGTATTCCTTCTCGGGAAACAGCTCCACCCCCTCGGTCGCTGGTCAATTTTGGCGACTTAACAACGGTTTGGAGTTTCACGGGTGCCGACGGATTTGGCCGAGCTGCCCATAATTTGCTGCACTATACCCCCGGGTATAAGAAGTTCTCACAGCTCCCTCAACCTTTCGAGCCTTCACAGTGGTCAGAGCTCTTTGATCAGGCGGCGAGGTTAGAGGTCGAGCAGAACTTGGAGGAAGACCCGGATCGGGCTTCAGAGGGAGAGGTAGAAGGAGTTGCTGAGGTCGGGGTCAGAGAGGACGTTGCTCCTTCGGACGCCGAGGTGGGGACTTCGGGAGGCGACCTGTGGCCGGATTTTCAAATTCTCCAAACTTTGGACGCCGAAGACGCTCTCGAGGAAGCGATGTCCAACACCCCACGCATCAATTTGGGGTTTCTTAGGCAGAGGCAATCCCTCGCAGCCGGGAGAGGTCGAGGGACGGCCGGCGGTACTCCGGCAGGAACCAGCTCTGCCCCATCATCAAGGGTTCCTGATCGGGGTCAGGTGCGAGATCGGGACCCTCAGGTGGAGGAGGAGAGGAGGGTGAAGCATCGGCACGATGGCCTCAGCCGAGGACCCAGGGTGCCTCCCGCTCAGCAGCAAAGCGGGAGGGATCGTGGATTACCCTCTACTCCCTCACAACCGCAGCAACCGCAGCAGCAAACTCGACAACAGCAGCAACAACAGCAACCCCGACAACAGCAGCAGCAGCAGCAGCAGCAGCAACAGCAACAGGCTACTCCTTCCCTCCCATCCACAGTGGAGGCCGCAGTGTGGAATCCTCGGGCTACTGATCACATGAACCGAGTGATCAGGGTCGATGATTCCATTCTGCAGGATCCCCATGTCGCCTATGCAGTGAGTGAGACATTGCATTTTGAGGCCGACATGGAGGCTCATCGGGGGCGATCAACCAACGTGTTGTTCCGCTCCATGATCCAGAACTCCCTGGTGGTGAGTTTATTCCCGTTTCGACCCTTCACTCTTGTTTTCTACTTTTGTGTTTTAACATTCTTTCCTTCTTTTACAGGCTGCCCAGCAGATTTCTATCATAGCTGGCCGGTACCACGCGTCCAGGATGGACCTTCAGAGGGCCAAGGATCAGAAGGCTGAAGCGGAAGCTGCCCTTGCTCGGGCAACGGAAGATGTAGCTGCCAGGGATTCCACCCTGGTGGGGCAGGCTGCCCAGATAGAGCAACTCCTCAAGGACGCTGAATCGGCCAAGTCGGGCGCTGAGAAGCTAAGTGCCGCACTTGCCGATGCTGAGAGGAGGATTACTGAGCAAACGCAGCGGCTCTCGGCGGCGGAGGAGAGGGCAGTGGGCTCCGAGGAAAGCTGTCTGGCCCTTACCCAGGAGCTAGATAGGATCAGAGCCGAGGAGCTGACCGGAAATCGGAGCAACAACTTCTGGAGGAGTTTGCCGACGACGTGCTCCCCGCCCTTGAAGAAAACAGCAAAGAGTTCTTTAAGAAAGGGTGGGACGAGGCGCTCCAGGCTGCCGGAGTCCCGTCAGACTCCCCACTCTTCCAAGTGCACAACTATGTGCCCTCGGCAGAGATGGAGCAGGCAGAAGCACAAGTTGCTGCGGAGGATGACGCCCCTACACCGATGCAGACCTCGGCTGATGCTCCCGAGATGGTGATAGTGGACTTGTCCGAGGACGCTCCATCGGACCTTGCCTCTGATCCTCAAGCTGCTCAAACGGTTGAAGCTGTTCCTGCCGCCGAAGTTCTTCCCCAGCCCGCTCCTGAAGCTTCTCTACCATTTATCGCTGACTCGCCCTCGGCTGAAGTCCTGGAGATGCCTGGAGCCCGATGAAGCTGCTTTTTACTTCCCCTTTTTTGTACCCTTTTTGCTTTCCTTTTGTAGCTTTCGGGGACGCAAAGCCCCTATTTCTTTTGGAAATAAATAACTAGCCTTTTCATTTTTCTGTCTTCTTCTGTATACAGTAGTACTTTGCTTTTCTTTATCTCTGTGTAGAATAAACCACAAGTGTTTTCTAACTGTCTTCGGGGCGCGTTGGCCCGTTCCAGAGGCAAGATCTTGTATCAACCTCGGGGACTGGAAAACTTGGGGACTGGAATGCTTGTGAATGTTCTTTGTGGATGTTTGTTCCTGCATTCGCTTCGGGGACAGAAGTCCCTGAACTCTGTCCCTAGGGCCGCATCTTTGCAGGAGGCTTGCTCCTGTATGTACTTCGGGGACGAGAGTCCTTGAACTCTGTCCCCAGGGCCATACCCTTGCAGGAGGCTTGCTCCTGTATGTACTTCGGGGACGAGAGTCCTTGAACTCTGTCCCCAGGGCCATACCCTTGCAGGAGGCTTGCTCCTGTATGTACTTCGGGGACGAGAGTCCTTGAACTCTGTCCCCAGGGCCATACCCTTGCAGGAGGCTTGCTCCTGTATGTACTTCGGGGACGAGAGTCCTTGAACTCTGTCCCCAGGGCCATACCCTTGCAGGAGGCTTGCTCCTGTATGTACTTCGGGGACGAGAGTACTTGAACTCTGTCCCCAGGGCCATACCCTTTGTCTTTTGTTTGGTGAGTCCTTTGAGAGAGTACTTCAAAAGTAAAACTTCTTCAAATTCATAACATTCCATGGTCGTATTACAGGTCTTCCACTCATATCTTCTAATCCATACGACCCGGCGCCCCCGATTGATATTACTTTGTAAGGCCCTTCCCAGTTAGGTCCCATCTTTCCTTCTGTTGGATCCCGGGTATTGGCCGTTACCCTTCTGAGGACCAGGTCGCCTATCCGGAATTCTCGAGTCTTGACCCTCTTGTTGTATAGCTGGGAGATCTTCTCTTGATACTTGGTTATCTTCAAGGCGGTTTCCTCCCTTCTTTCTTCCAGTAGGTCCAGATCCAATCCCAGTTGATGATCATTCCCCCCTTCATCGAAAGCTTGGGTCCTTATGGTCGGAAGCCCTACTTCGAGGGGTATGATTGCCTCCATCCCGTATGCCAGGGAGTAGGGGGTTTCGCCCGTTGATGACCGAGGGGTTGTCCTGTACACCCATAAAATGTTTAATAGCTCTGTCGCCCACTTTCCCTTGGCTCTCTCCAGCCTCTTCTTGATCCCGTTGATAATTGTCTTGTTGGTGGCCTCCGCCTGCCCATTGGCTTGTGGGTATGCAGGGGTGGAGTAGAAGTTACGGATCCCGAGATGCTCACAGAAAGACTTAAAGCGCCCGCCAGTGAACTGGGTCCCGTTATCCGATATCAGTGCGCGAGGAATGCCAAATCTGACGACTATGTTCTCCCAGACGAACTTTTTGGCGTCTATGTCTCGGATGTGACTCAACGGCTCCGCTTCTACCCATTTGGTGAAGTAATCTGTGGCCACAATGAGGAACTTCTTGTTTCCCGGAGCTTTAGGCAGAGGTCCAACCAAATCAAGCCCCCATTGAGCGAATGGCCAAGGGCTGGTGAGGGGGTGTAAGTCCCCCGCAGGTTGCCTGATCGCAGGGGAGAACCTCTGGCACTGGGCGCATTTTTGGACATATGCCCTTGCGTCCCTTTGCATTCGCGGCCACCAATACCCTTGAGACATAATGCGGTGCGCCATTGATCGTCCTCCAGAGTGCCCCCCACATATTCCTTCATGCACTTCATACAGGAGGTCTTGCACTTGATCTTCTCGGACGCATAGCAAGTAAGGTCCTGAGAAAGACCTCCGGTAAAGTTTCTGATCCGAAGAGACCCAAAATCTTGGAGCTTTCAGCCTTATCTTTCTAGCTTCCCTTGGACACTCCGGGAGATCTCCCGTCGTTAGGAATTTGACAAAGGGATCAATCCAACTGAGCTGCTGGGGCGCGTCCTGGATGACCATCGCCTCAAGAGTATGATCAATGCAGGATGTGGGAAGATACTCAATGGTGATCCTGCGCGACTGGGAGGAATCCACTGCCGAGGCTAGACAAGCCAGGGCGTCGGCATGTGTGTTCTTGTCGCGGGACACCTGCTTAATTTCAAATCGGTCGAACCTTTGGATAACGGTCGTTGCCTGGTGATGGTACGCCTTCATCCTAGGGTCCCTCGTTTCGAATTCCCCATTGACTTGATTGACCACCAGCATGGAATCGCAATGCACGATCAAATTAGTGACTCCAGTCGCCTCAGCTAACCGAAGTCCTGAGATGAGTGCCTCATATTCCGCTTCATTGTTCGATGCTTTGAACCCCAACCGGATGGCCTGCTCTGCAATAATCCCTTCTGGAGAGGTCAGCAAGACACCGATTCCGGACCCCTTACTGTTCGATGAACCATCCACACATAAAAGCCATGGCGATCCTTCAACATTTGTTGGAGATGCCAAGTTGGGAGGAGGCGATCCTTCTAGAACAGGATTCTCCCCCGAAAACTCGGCTATGAAGTCCGCCAGTATTTGCCCTTTATTGCAGTTCGGGGTTTGAAATGAATGTCGTGCTCCCCCAACTCTACAGCCCATTTGGAGATCCTTCCGGAGAGTTCAGCTTTCCTCAAAATTGCCTTCAGGGGCTGATCGGTTAGGACAGTGATTGGGTGCGCCTGGAAGTAATGGCGCAGTTTCCTTGCAGTGGTGACCAAGGACAGGGCCAGTTTTTCTAGGGGCAGATATCTTGTCTCTGCATCCAGGAGCGCCTTGCTGATGTAGTAAATCGGCTTCTGCTGGTGTTCATGCTCACGGACAAGTACTCCGCTTACTGCAAATTCTGAAACCGCCAGGTATAGGAACAGCATCTCCCCCTGGATGGGGACGGATAGGGTTGGAAGAGTCCTCAGGTATTCTTTGATCCCAGCCAGGGCGTCCTCGCACCCCTGGCTCCACATACTCTTCCCAGCACATTTGATTGCTCCAAAGAAGGGTTTGCATTTATCCGAGGAGCGTGAGACAAATCGGTTAAGTGCAGCCAGCATCCCTGTGAGTTTCTGGACCTCTCGGACAGTGCGAGGGCTTCGGATATCCAGGATTGCTTTAATCTGATCTGGGTTGGCTTCGATTCCTCGCTGACTAACCAGATACCCGAGGAATTTTCCCGACTCCACTCCGAAGACGCATTTCGCTGCATTCAGCTTCAACCCATACTCCCTGAGAGTGGAGAAGGTATCCGCCAAGTCTGTAAGATGATCACCACTCCGTTTGCTTTTTACCAGCATGTCGTCTATGTAGACCTCCATGGTGTTGCCGATCTGCCTCTTGAACATCCGATTCATCAATCTTTGGTATGTTGCCCCGGCGTTCTTCAATCCAAATGGCATCACTTTATAACAATAAACTCCCTTCGGAGTGATAAACGCCGTTTTTTCTTGGTCCGGGGCATAAAGAGGGATCTGATGATATCCCGCTCGAGCATCCAGGAAGTCCATTCGTTCATATCCGGCTGTGGCATCTACCAGCTGGTCCACCTTCGGCAGGGGGTAGTCGTCCTTGGGACATGCCTTGTTTAGATCTGTGAAATCCACGCAGACACGCCATTTCCCCCCTTTCTTTTTTGCACATACTGTATTGGACAGCCATTCTGGGAACTGTATCTCTCGAATGGCGCCAGCTCTCAGGAGTTTGTCTATTTCCTCATTGACCGCGTTGGTGTGATGCGGGGCCATACGTCGTGGCCTTTGCTTTACTGGCTTGTGAGATGGGTCAACATGCAGCCTGTGAGTAATTATTTCGGGGTCTACTCCTGTCATTTCCATTTCGTTCCAGGCGAACACGTCTGTATTCCCTCTTAAGAACCTGATCATCTCCTCCTGTTCGGCTGCGGGCATCGAGGTCCCAACTAGGAAATACTTCTCTTCTTCTCCTTCTACCAAGGGCACCTTCCGGAGGTCTTCAACCGACCGTTCCGCTGGGTCTACCCGGGGGTCATCCATCCCCGGACGCCCGGACTGTAATTGCTATTTTTCTATGATCTCTTCCGGTGCTCGCCCCTTCTCCTGGCCGGACGCTCCGGCTCGGACGGCCGAATAAAAACAGTTCTTCGCAGACGCTTGATCTCCCCGGATCTCCATGACGCCCTCTGGCGTGGCGAACTTCAACTTTTGGTGGAGAGTGGAGTGTACCGCTCCCAAAGCGTGTAGCCATGTTCGACCCATAATCACGTTGTAAGGGGAGTCCGTGTCGATCACCACAAACTCTGTGTCGATGACGAAGGGACCAGTGGCGACCGGTAATGTAATTTTCCCCACGGGCAAGGCGAAAGAGCCGTTGAACCCGATGAGGGGTGTCCTGATTTTGGTCAAGTCTTTGGGGCCAAAGCCCATCCGCTTCAAAGTCTCGAAGTACATCACCTCCGAGGAACTCCCTGAATCTATCAAGATTCTCTTGACATCGAATTTCCCTATCTTTAGGGTTAAGACAAGGGCGTCGTTATGAGGAATCACCACGCCCGTCAAATCCGCGTCAGAGAACGTAATGCCAAGTTCACCCATCCTGGCCCTTTTGCTTGATGGCCCCACACCTCCTTCGGCTACCTTTCTGGTAAAAGCTACCCTCTTGAGGTCGGATTCGAGCTCTTTGGACGTGGGGCGCTCCAGTGGACACACATGGATGACGTCTATGACGTTGTTTGGTTCCTCGGTCGGGGCAGGGGCTCGTTTTTCTTCTGGCCTAGGCTCTATGTATTCTTTCAGGTATCCATCTCGGACTAAGTTCTCCAAGAATGACTTGAACACCCTGCAGCTCTCGGTGCGATGCCCGACCTCCCGGTGATAAGAGCACCTTACTGTTTGATCACGGGTGGAGGGGTCGCTTTGCATCCTGGGCGGCCATTTGAAGAACGGCTCGCGTTTGATTTTATGGAGCAACCTGAAAATGGGTTCCTTGAAGACGGTGTGAACTCCTCTGGACGAACCCCCTGGACGGGGTAGCAATCCCTTCCGGGGAATATCTTCGTGCTCTCTTTCCTTTCTCTTGGGTTGGAGGGCTCGGCCTTTGTTGCTCCCCATCTCGTCCTCGACCCTTGAGTACTTGTTGATCCGGGCCATCAGTTCCCCCATATCCGAGGGAGTCTTTTTGGTCAGGGATCGGTACAGGTCCGTGTCCCTCGCCAAGCCGAGCCGGAATGATGCTGCTGCCATGACCTCCGAGCATCCCTCGACCTCATTGACTTCTTCCCAGTATCGGATGGCGTACTGGCGAAGAGTCTCGGATTCCCTCCTCCTGAGGGTCAGCAGTGATCCAATGTCCTTTGGGCGCTTACTCCCCGTGATGAATCGGGTTAGGAACTGCCTTGTCAATTCTTTCCAGGACCCAATACTGTTTGGGGGAAGCGCCTCGAACCACCTCATCGCGGAGTCCCCCAAGCTCATAGGGAACACCCGGCATAGAAACCGTTGGTCCGAATGATAGAGGGACATCATCTGCTTATACTGTCTGATATGGGCATCGGGATCAGATCGCCCATCATAGGTCTTGAACCGTGGCACGACGAACTTTCTTGAGACGTCCATCTCACTGATTTCCCTCGTGAAGGGTGTTTGCATGACTTCGTCCTCGGCCTCGTCCTGGATTGTCTTGCCCTTTCTCCTAGAGTCCAATCGGGCTCTGAGATCTACTTCTTCCCTTACGGGATGCCTCCTGAAGTCTCTGGGTTCGTCGGTAAGCCCCTCGTTTCCTGGGCGTCGTGTAGATTGGGTTGAGTCCTCCTCGGATTCATCTCCCTTCCTCCGCCTGGATAAACCTCGCCGGAGGTCGTCCAGGGCCAAGGGCCTTGCTTTCCTGGACTGGTTGTCAAGGTGACATTCGCCGGCTTTGGGTCGCTTCGGGGCCCTGGAGCTTTCTGCTCTGTGATCCAGGTGGTTCCTTAGATCCTTCGTCTCCGCCTCATGGACGGGGAGTCCTCGGGAGAGGAATGAATCCCTCGACCCTCCGCCTGAGGCAGCAAACTCGTCGAGCCGGCTAAGGACGTTTACATTGTCCTTCTCCAGCTGACGTAATCTATCGCCAAATTTCTCTTCAATCACCTCTGCTAGCTGACGGGCCAAGGGGGCTGATCCTCCTGACCTGATCCCCATACTGGTTTGAGGGGTTACCCCCCTTGACCGAGTAGAGGCACTTTTAATCGTACTGGTGCGATCCCTCCCTCCGTGATGGCAGGGAGCTTGCAACTCATGACTCCGTTGGTGGGGTCCTTTCCCTTTCTGTCTGGTGTTCACCATGGTCACTGTTCTTTTTAGAGATTAGGAAAACTACTCGTTTCCCACAGACGGCGCCAGATTGTGCGGGCTCGATCCTGCACGATGTATAAAATATTGGGAACAGATCTCTCCCCTGGTGAACTTTGGGTGAGCCGGTTGAGTAGCCAAACACGCTGCTTGAAACAGCCTACAAGGTACGGTGGCAACCGGAAACGGCAAAGGGTGATCCTGGGAAAGGAGGAACGATCCTGTACGTGTGAAAGGTATTTCCTGGAACAAAGGAGAACAAGTTAGAAGGGCGCCGGAGTGTTTTCCGGCGTATCCCCTCCGACGGTCTAGTCAGTCTTTGAATGAGAGAGAGGAAGGAGAAAACACTGAGAAGGATATTTTGTAGTTGAGAGTTTTAGATTGCATACCCGCTTTGTCTTTTGGGAGGGGTATTTATACCTTAGAAGATCATGATTGCTGTCAGTGTGGTCAGTAGGTAATCATCAGGCACAGGTAGCGTGTGTAATCATTTGATGAGGAATGTCTTCTCTAATTGATTGCTCGGGGTCCCGAACAATCAATGCTGAGTCTGTCGGGACGCCGACGGTACAATATGCTCCTGTCAGGAAGGATGCAATAAATGCTCTGTAATAGGAGCATTTATTGCCTTTCATATCCGAACCTTACCGCATTGAATGCGGTCTCGTCAACAGAAGGGTGTAATTAATTGTTTGCTTTCCCAAGTCGCGTGTCAGCAGCGGCATGCGGTTTGTCTGCTTCGGATGTGACATTATTTGCCACGCGTCCATCCCTTATTGGCTGTTACGCCGGTATTCCAGCACGTTCTGACATTACTTGTGTAAGAGGAGGTCATGATGAATAATCCATACTGGCATAGGCTGATGTCCAGTATGTCAGTAGCTTTATCCGGGAGTAGAGGAAGCGTCCAGGATGGAGTGACCCTCGGCGCCGAGGAAAGGCTCACCTCGGGACCAAGGGGTGGTGTGTCCCCGAGGTGCACGTCTGACCGAGGACACGTGTTTGTTTGTATAATATACCGAATGTGTGATCCTACATGAGAGGTACCTCGGGGTAAAGGGCGCTCTTCGCCGATGGTGCTTACATCCGGGCAACACTGTTCCAAAATATCCCGAGGATACGTGTCATCATCTTAGGGCTTTTCAGAAGAGTCCCATCAATTTAGATGAGTTTTAATCGTTTGAGAATTGACCAGAGCTCAATTGATACTCATAGTATCATTCAATTTTCCATAAAATCCAAGCATTCAAAACTTTTGTTCATCTCTTATGACTCCTCCCATGTTAAGTTTTTTTTAAACTTGCAGTTGGAAACTCCAAGAAATTAGTGTAACCACCCCCTTATGACATGACCATGGTCACCATCCCGGTTCAACTTTCAAGTCGCACGATTTTTTTTTTATAAATCAAGAATCCCTACAAACCAAGTCTAATTGGAATTGTGGGCAGTAGTCAATTTGGGCCCCACGTGCAAAGCTTCATCTTCATGTTCAAAAGATTGATGGTACGTACACTTAAAAATTAGACTTGATAATTTCAATTATTAATTTCACTGTAGATCTCAGCATTTATCGGAACCCACTACCTATTCAATGATTGAGATTATCAAGTCTAATTTTTAAATTCATCTAATATTACTTTGTCCAAAAAATCTAAGAGAAATGACCTCAATAAACATATTTCACCCAACAGAGTATCGAGCCTTTCACCAATGCCAACTTAAGGTATCAATTAAGTGATCTCGCCTATCACTTGAACTAACTTTTTAGAATTAAGGTCGCTAGTTTAAATGTCGTAATTTTATTCCCTTTTACTAATTTTTGATAAATAAATAAATAAATCTTATGACTATAGAAAGAAAATACCGTCCAGGTCCTTTTAATGGCTGCTAGCCTGCTGAGACAAAGGAATGGTCAATGAATTATTGTCACATTGGCCGGCCTTCAAATTAGGACTTCAATTTGAGAATTTTTTGTTTTTTGGGAGGGGAAGGAGGAGAAGAACTTAAACTCTTGACCTCAAGAAGACAAAGTTTTCGCAAGGCAAGGAGTACCATTGGATCAAATGCCCATTATTTAATAATAATCCATTATTTAAATCACATTTACTTTTCATCTTTTCAAAACTCTTATCAAGGAGAATTAAAATAGGTGTTTAGCATCCAAAATAACAATAAATAGTACTATTTACACTTTATTCATTGATATAATTGTTTAACCTAATTCATCATAGTCATTAGATTGATAGTGAGTCTTAACTAATATTTAGACCTTTTGTTAATTCAAACATTATAATTGATTAGTTAAATAAATTAGACCAATAAATTAAATTCAAGTAACATTATTTTCAAATCCCATAGGAATTTACATCGTAGAATGAGTCTAAGTTTTGAGTTACACAAAAAATAGAAAGGAAAACTATTACCTCTACAAACCACAAGAGAGAGAAATGCACTTTGAGGGTAATAGACAACCTTTTCAACATGGGTTCAAGCTCAGATCTCTAACCCTCGAGGGACAGGACAGACTCTGCTCAACAAAATTTTCAAATGCTCAGACCATTATTATTTTTCTATTCATATCCCTATGCCCCAATTGCGTCCTTCAATGCTTGTTTTGTTAGTTGTTTAGACTGCTTCATAGGGATTAAGTGGTGGCAAGGCAAGATTCTTTTCTTATACTCCGTAACTGTCGTGGATTCTCCTTTTGGTAAAGATAGAGAAGTTGTGAGACTGACAGACGTCGTCATATGTACTAATTTAATGGTAATTTTGCATTAAGTAAAAATTTCTAACAAAAACAAAGACCAAATTATATGACATTGAAATGGTAAATAATATTTGAACTTATAAACTATAAAAGTGAGGAAAAAAAAAAGATATTAGCATTATATTATTTTTTATTTATTTTTTTGTTAGTGTAACATTATTTTTTATTTGCATCAATATTTTTTCTGAGAGTACCGTTAGTACCCTTCTTTTTAGGGAAAGCATGCATCAGCCATCCAAGAATGATAACAAATTTATGGGGTCGATTTCTTCTTCCTTCCAAATTTTTGAGAAAGGGAGAACGAAGGGGAAGGAAAAGATTCCTGATAATACAATGGGATCTCATTTTCGACCAATTAATTAACTAGATCTCTTTTGATACTTTGATACCGACCGGTTGAAAACATTGACACGATTCATTTGTACTCTCTATGAAAGCACAACAACATCAACATGGATAACTTCTTCTTTAGAGCTCTTGTACTTAGTGACCAATTCAAACCTTGGAAACATGCGGAAGAATATGTGTGAAATAAGTCTTGTTCAATCAAAAATTTGATAAAAGGTAAGTGGTAGAGTACCAAACTTTTTTTGGGTACGGTAAAACCCTATATGCACCTATAATCAACAGATGCATAAAGTACTTGATAGCAACATTTTGTCCAAGTCCTTTATTAACACATGAAGTGTTCAACTTGCTGATCTTTTATTGTTTCAGCACACTACTCTATTTTACCACCACCACCAACAACAATAATAATAATATTATTATTATTATTATGCACACCACTTTTATACATTATATTGTCTAAACTACTTGATTTAATATGATTTCAAATTATAAATATTTAATAAATTCACTGAACCCATCAAACTGTTACACAAGTGTGATGTGTGCAGTATTATTATTGACCAACAATGCATGCATGAAGATATGGCAGATAGGAGTGGGACACTGACAGACACTGGCTGGACTGGGCGGGTTAAAGATATGCAACAATGATTTCATGAAAAAAAAGACCATTTTTAAATTATGCAAATATGGTTAGCATTTGCTTTTGTAGAAGGAGTGGCCTCTCTGGCTCTCTACTTCCCTTGACCACATGGCACCAACACTTTCTAGTGGCTGCACAAACCTCTAGACCCACTGACAATGCCGTTTCGTTTTCTTCTACTTGGTCCATTCATAACCCCAAGAGCTAGCTTTAATAGCACAGGAACAAACTACACCCATTCATAACCCCAAGAGACAACTTTAATAATAACATGAACAACTATAAAGGAGATGTTTTAAATTTAAATTTTGATAGTCTTTCAAGATCAGACTTTATGAATATTTTAATTTTGACTATATTATTTGTCTTTGATCGTATTAAAGTGAAAATTAGTCGAACTATGCATAAACTGACCTAGACACTTTTAATCGTTGAACCAAAAAAAAAAAAATATATTTGACCCAACCATTGTTGTTATTTGAAATAAGATTCATTATTCAACTCCAAAACTGGAAACCAAAAAAAAAAAGCTTCTTTTAAAAACAACGAATAACACAATTTTATGTTGTGAGTAATTATTTGATGACCATATGTTTAACCATACATCTATACTGTTAATAAACAGAGAAGATTGGGTTTGAGATTGTCTCCCTTTATTAGTTGTTTTTGGCCGTTAATTCAGAGTAATTTAAGAAATAAAATAACTTTTTGACCGATAATTTTTAACGGCTTTTAATCTTTAACTTTTAGACCATCGATAAAATATTTACTCTCTCTCTCTCTTTCTCTTGTATTACCAATAATTTTTTAATGGTTTTTATCCATGACCAACATTCCTTTCGAAATGCTTTACAAACGCACTAATTTGCAGACGTAGTGCGTGTGTCACATAGTCTTGCACATATCTAAAAACCATAAAAGCTTATTGCATAGGATACCTTTAAATTATTGAGGAGAAATAAGAAGTTGAGTGCATGTTAAACAGTAGCAACAAAAAAAAAATAAAGAACAAAAACACAAACAAATGATCGTCAAAAGATTCTGTGACCCAAAGGGAATGAACAGAGTGCTGCCTGCCTTGGAATGAACATAGTGCTGCCTGCCTTGGAATGAACATATGAAACATAGAATGAATCTCTCTCTCACCCAACGTTCCATCCTCTCTCTCTCAGTCTGTCTTTTCCCAAAAAAAAAAAAAAAAAAAAAAAAACCAACTCATCCACACAAAACTACACATATTATATTTATACACAATCTATATAATAAAATAATTTATAATTTAAATTTTAAAAGATAAATAAAATAATTTTTAATTTTTACAGTTCAGATCACTTTAAATTTTATTTTAAAATTAATCTAATAATTAATATTAACACTTTAAAATTAATAGAAAAAATAGGTCCTATGTTAAGTTTGATCAAACTTATTGAATTTTAACGGGGGTTGTTCTCTTCAAGAAAAAATAGGTCCTATGTTAGCACCTGGCTGCCTTGGAAACCACAAAACTTAGAAGAGTCATTTTGGTCTCTCAAGTTTTCAATTCTAGACACAATAATTTTAAAAGAAAATTCTTCAACGAGAATTCCTCTATTTCATAAATTTTCACCAACACCCCTTATTAGATCTTTTATATAGGCATATCTTTAATAAAATTCTTTTTATTTTCTAATTTTTTTTATATATTAAAATTCAGACTGATTAAAGTTTGATTTAAGTTAATTAAAATTTATTTTTTACATACTAAAATTTGAGTCAATTAAAAATTATATATTTTTTATATATTAAAATTTGAGCTAATTAAAATTTTATTCGAGCCAATTTTTGCCGATTAAAAAGCAGCTCAGATCAAATTTTAATCAACTCACATTAAATTTTAAATGGCCCGAATTTTGATACATATAAAAATATAAATTTTAATTGATTTAAATTTAATATATAAAAAATAATTTTTAATTAAATTAAATCCAATTTTAATTTCGGAGAAAGGTGGAATCAAACACGAAACCACCTTTCAGGTTCACAGCATTTGGTGCAAGGCCCAGGAATTGTTTAGGTAAGGAGATTTCTTTCATCCAAATGCAGATAGCTGCGGCCGCCATTATACCTATCACATTCGAGTGGCAGAAGGTCTCTTATTTTAACAGTTGAGTATATGAACGGGTACAATTTATGAGCAATAAATAAGTAATTAATAATAAAGTTGTAAATAAATAGTTGACACAGAGATTTATAATAGTTCAATCTGAATGACTTATTCCATTTTCAAGAACGACAGCGGTGGTTAGAGTCTTTTATTAATGAATAATGTGACCGGGAGAGCAACTCCAAGAGTATTACAGTGCTTAGAGAGAAAGAAATGTGTGTAGAAAGATATGTAGAGATTTCAAGGCAATATCCTCTATGTGTAAAGAGCTTACATTATATAGGTTCACTAAGACGGTGAGACAGTGACGTGAGGAAGGGATTTTTATCATTTTTAGTAAGTACAATTATGGTAGGATTGGATCTCCATATCCCGATATTTTCTCCTCATGCTCCTATTCCGTCGAAAGAAGATTTTGAGCTGGACTAAGCTTGATCTTAACCTTGGACTTTGAATTAGAGTAGGCTTGGACTAGCATTGAGGTCAAGAGGACGGAGGAGGACTAGAGGCAGCCTTGGGCGGCGCTCAGGCTTTGGGTGGTGCCCCCTTGGGAGGCGCCTGACTTGGGTGACCCCTGGGTGGCGCCCTTTGGCTAATCTCTTAGGCGTTGGCCCTTTGGTGCCTTGGACTTCCTCTAATGGGTTGATCCAGCTTCAATTAGGCTCTCATTTGGGCTTTCCCAGTTTATTTTAATTGGGCTTAGTCCAGTCAAATTTGAGCTCATCAGAGTTGGCACGTGTCCTCGGTCCCGATGACATCCCTCAACATTCTACTAAAAACACGTGTCTTTGGCACCGAACATTTAATGCCACATGGTTTCCCACACAAGGCAAGAGTGTTCTGCCCAAGGGCTGATCATCCCCACTTGCTGCCCCCAAAGGAGCCTAGGGGGATCTCTCCCTAGGGGGACCCACCTGTTAGCAAAGATGACCTCCACGGAGGTATAAATAATTGTAAAAATTGAAGGCAACGATACGCAATCTGACCCCATAACACAAAACAAAGCATTTTCCTTCCCCTCTCTCACAAAAAGGTATGTATCCTTTAGCGGCTTCTTCCTTGACCACCCCCTCCTACCTCAGCATCTGTGGCTCTGTCAGGATCGTTCTCTAAGTTCTCCTCAGCAAGGGTTTCCTTGATGATCAAAGTTGTGTGGGGTTTGAGAGAATTTCTAGTACGCGAGTGTGTATTCAAGGAGAAAATGCGCTGCTCAATCGAGGCCTCTGTTCCCCCAAGTAGTTCTAGACGAAGCTGATGTCGTCGACGTTAACCTGATTTTGAGAAAGAGCGTTTGTGTCGGCGTCGAGGATCCCTAAAATAACAATAGTACAATCATCAACTTCAAGCGTTATAACACAAGGCATTGAAAAAATTGAAAAGAAACAAAGGAGGAGGGGGAAGAACTGGTGTACTCATAGTCTGCCACTGCTTAGGGCACCACAAGTAGTCATCATACTCGGGATCGAGTCCCCTCTCCTATTAATCGTCGAAGATGAGAAGGTCCTCTTTGTATCCCTTGTTAGAATCCGGAAAGCGGGTGATAAGGTATATCTGCTGAGGCATGACCCTCACCAAGTCATTACGGAAGAGAATGTCGTTCAGACCGAGATTCAGGTGCAGTTGCTCATTCAAGGCAACTCACACCCATGATGATCCTAAATGTGTTAAGACAACATTGCCCTGAAAAGAGTTGAAATCGGGACAAAAAACGGAGGAGGAGAGGGTGAAGAGGAACCCTCATACCCCCTTTCATGATGGCCTTAGCATAGAAGGACATCTTGTCATCGGTGTCGACGGTGGCACTGTGACAACCGACCTCAAATTCATCCACAGTCACATCGGGGGAATGGAATAATAGGTCCTAAAGTTAACTATCTGTTGATAGCCCTTAACAGTGTGCTTCTTGGGCCAACCTCGTCGGGCCTGACGTTCCTGCTTAGGCGACGCCTCAGCATGTCTCAAAAAGGAAGGAAGGAGTTCAAAGGCATGTGTCCCAAGGAAGGGAAATTAAGGGAACATTACAAGTGATGAAACGACGAAAGAGGAGGCGAAAGGACTACTGTGCTATCAGAACTGAGATGGGGGAAGATGGAAGGCGAGAAATCGCCAGAAAAAAAAAACAAAAAAAAAAGAGGAGTTAAAAGAGAAAGAGAACGAGTAAACTCACCAAAACTAGAAAAACGTAGGTATAGATATCAACGGATTTCCTCTTCGAACAGTCCTGAAGGAGGTGGCAGCAGGTTCAGGCAGTTGGTAATGACTTCGATGGAACTCCGGCAAAGTTTGTTTTTTCAGTTGACTAAGGTTTCAAAAGTGAAGAAGGGGAGACTGAGTCTTGTTTATATAGGGTCAGTCCCCATCATTGCACATGAAACATGAAAAAGGGCTGGACAACAGAGGAGCAGCTGAGCCCTTCCATCTTTTAATTCCACATCTCCCACGTCGTACGAAGATCAAGAGTTGGGGGGGCAGTTGATAGGACGTTTCAGCGAGCTTACAGGGAGTTGACACGTGTTATCAGTCTCAAGGGCACCCTTAATATTCTACTAGAGACACGTGTTCTCAGCCCTGAAGACACTCCATCATCCTGAGACAGATACGTGTCCTCGACCCTGGAGACACTCCATCATTTCGAGGGGGACACGTGTCCTCGGTGTGACCAGACCCCCAAGAACTCTTTGCTGACACGTCACCTTGGCCCTAAGGCGGACTATTGACTGTTGCAGCCAGTTGACTTCAAAGTTTAATAACGAATTATTGGCTTGCTTTCCCAAAGAAGTCAGAATGGCAGAAGAGACAAGATCAACAATCTCGTTTTTAAAAAAAATAATAAAAAATTGGACAGTGGGAAAAGCGTGTTAAATAAACACGTTTTTCACACAAAACTGAGCAACTACAGGTGTTTCTACTCTAGGGCACCCCCAACATTCTACTAGAGACACGTGTTCTCGGCCCTGAAGACATTCCATCATCTTGAGACGGATACGTATCCTCAACCTCCGAAACACTCCATCATCCCGAGATGAACACGTGTCCTCTGCACCAAGACGTTTCATCATTTTGAGGGAGACACGTGTCCTCGGTGCGACCAGATCCCCAAGAACTCTTTGCTGACACGTCCATTTGGCCCTAAGGCGAACTTTTGACGGTTGCAGCTTGTTGACTTCAAAGTTTAATAACAAATTATTGGCTTGCTTTTTCAAAAACGTCAGAATGGCAGAAGGGACAAGACCAACAACCTTGTTTTTTAAAAAAAAATAAAAATTGGGCAGTCACACAAAACTGAGCAACTGCAGGTGTTTCTACTTGAGAATGCAGAAAATGAAGAAGTTGATTCAGTTCTTGTAATGGAAGAAGTGAGCAGAGCAAACTATCCTTCGTCTTCCGTACAGTCAGATGAAGAACAAGAAGTTGAACCAAATGGAAGAAGTGAGCAGAGCAGGCTATCCTTCTTTTTCCGTACAGTCAAATGAAGAACAAGAAGCTGAACCAAAGGAATTAGAAGCAGCATCATTAACATAGGATTCCGAACGTAAAGAAGAAGAAAGAGCATTAACTCTCAAGAAGGAGACACAAAATTATATTAATGTTAATATAATTTCAAAAAAATATTAATTTTTTGTACATTTTAATAACTATAATTCCATTAAAAGAACACTAATTGGCGACATAGGCCGTATACACGAGTAATTTATGAAAAGTGTCAACGAAAAATTTATTTTTCGACTGTCTTCTAATATTCAATTGAATAGGTGAGTGATGATCGACAATTTTCTAATCTTCAATTGAACTCTGAGCTTGGGTTATTGTCGGCAACTGAGTCTGCAATAGTACCGCCACTTGATTTTACCAACTCTGCTGCCACCCATCTCCATCATCCCTCTATCCCCACTATAACCATCTCCTTGCATCCTCATGACTATCTTCACCTATAAAACCCTACCACCACCACCACCACCACCTATGCCGCAGTTGGTGATGGCAATTGGTCGAATGGTGGAGATGGGTGGTGGTGGTAAGGGTTGGTGAGGTGACGGTGGCGAGGTGATGGCAATAGTGGTGGCAGTGAGGCAACAATGACAAGTGGCGGTGGTTGGTAAAAAGTTGGGAGTGTAAAATAGATTGACATTAAAATATTTTGGTCCCTAATGAAAATATTATAAAGACATTGCCTATTTTGAAGAGGTACTTAAAGTAATATGAGTTTTGAGTAATAAATGTACTTAATTACAAAACGAAGAAGATTTTTAATTTAAAGTACTGAATTAGCTTATCAAACACCTCTTTAAATAGTTAACTTCTTGTTTCCTTCCTTTGTTGTCCATGGATGAATGGTGATGTTCTTTTTAGGCTGTATTGTTTTTAACTACTAAATGAAGTCACCTATTAGGCGGTGTTGTTTTAGGCATTATTGCTCTTATTAACACAAACTAAAATATTGAAATCCACGAAACTAGGCAGTCTTAAGCTTTACAAGAGCTTTCCTAAAAAGTTGACAATCCCAAGTTTTTGGGACCGTCCCTACACAGTTATTGGGTGTTAATTTGATCCAATTGAACCGTAACAGTTCGTTACAATACCGAAAAATAAATGTCAATCCCGTAGCTTCATTTGAATTCTCAGAAGATACGAAAGGTCTGAGATGGAGAGCTTTGAGCTTTGACTGTGTTTTGGAGGCCTTTAGTATCAATAGCGCATCCCCTTGTATTATATTAGGAAAGGAATATGGTACCAAAGGTAATTTTTCAAAATCATACCGAAAGTTACAACTCTATTAGATGAGGTTACGATTCCATTAGTTGAGATTACAAGTTTACAACTCAATAGAGTCATTTGGGATCAATCATAAAATACTTGTATCGACCTTAGCATATATCATCGATCTCAACTTTTTAATTTGTAACTTGACTCCATTCAACTTTTGGAGTCCTAGGTTGAGTTTCGACTCGACATATAGGCAGGCCTGTACCCTTCATTTCTTGGTTGGATCAAATTAGATCCATTGACGAGATGGAGTCATCCCTAAGCAAATGAGCTCCTTGTCCTGAATTTTACCAAAGAAAAACTTATGGATCATTGAGAACAGGTGATGACTTGAAAAACTTGTATCATCCGATCTCTATCATGCAGTTGACAATTTTTTTTTTATTTCACTTCTTTTATTTTATTAGGGAGAATCACATTCCATCTTTGCTTAGAAACGAAGAGATAGAATACATTACTTTGATCTCTCTCGGAGTTAGTTGTCATAGAGCTTTTCATATAGGAATCGAGCACATTCTCTAAGATTTTAAGTTTCTGATGCAATCGATATTCGGGTACGGTACCGTTGGTAGTTGTTGATTCTATCACCTTGTTTTATTGTTTTTTTCATTTGTAGCTGGCTCCTTAATGGGATTGTGTATAAGTATAACCATGTATTCATTTGTGTATTTTTCTATTTGTGGACACAATACCAATTTCTTTTGTTAATGTTTTCTCAACAACTAATGTGACAATGTGCCAGGAGAGATGTTAGGTGAGGGAAGCTGTTGAGTTTCTATGACTTCATTCATGGTCACTGCAGCACAAGAACACTATAAAAGCTCAAGCTTGTAGCTAGACCAGTAACAACAATAAAAATAACTCTTATACAGCTCTCCAATTCAATGGCTATCATTGAATACCCTGAGATATTGATGTGTGTTCTCTACTTTCTCTTTATTTGGTATAGGAGCTGGAGTGGTCGGAGAAGGCAGAAAAGCTCACTTCCCACGAATTGGCCTCTTGTTGGCATGCTTCCGGAGCTACTTCTAAACATTCATCGCATCTACGACTATTTTACAGAGATTTTGGAAGAATCTGGGGGAACGTTGGAGATCAAAGGCCCTTGGTTTGCTCACATGGACATGTTAGGCACATGTGATCCTGACAATATTCACAACAGATTGAGCAAGAAATTTTCAAACTTCAGAAAGGGTCCCGATTTCATAAAGATATTTGATGCGCTAGGAGATGGGATTTTCAATTCTGAAGGGGAATCATGGAAAACCCAAAGGAAAACCGCTTTGCCACCATCAAGATTACCACAAGTTTGTTGCAAAAACTACATGGAACAAAGCGGAAAAGGGGCTGATCTCAGTTCTTGATCGAATATCAGAACTAGGAACGGAGACGAAATTGCAGAGTTACTTCAGAGATTTACCTATGATACTGCTTGCAAATTGGTTTTGGGTCATGATCCGACTGTACTTTCAATTGATTTACCAGAATATCCACACCAAACATTGTTCGGTGATGGTGGGGAAGCTGTGTTTTATAGGCACTTTCTGCCAGAAAGCTGCTGGAAGCTGCAAAGCTGGCTTCGAATGGGGGCAGAAAAGAAGCTGAGTAATGCCTTGAAGACCTTGCATCAGTTTCTAGACAATTGTATCTCATCAAAACGTGAAGAATTAAGAAATAGGAGCATAACCAAAATGGAAGATAAAGATCAAGGGGAGTTTTCTGACTTGCTAACACTCTTCATGATAATTGCGGAAGAAATAATTGGTGTTACACTTTCTGGTGATTCTGAAAAGTTTCTGAGAGACATCCTTTTGAATTTCTTGTTTGCCGGAAGAGACTCTTTAAGTGCAGTTCTCAGTTGGTTCTTTTGGCTTGTTGGGACCTACCCAATAGTAGAAAAGGAGATTCGCGAAGAAATCATACAAAATTTGCCAGTGAAAGAAGATGGAAGTTGGAGTTTTTCCTGTCCAGAAGATGTAAAGAAACTAGTTTATCTCCGTGCAGCGATCTGTGAAACATTAAGGCTATACCCACCGGTTGGTTTGAATCACAAAGCTCCACTGCAAAACGACTTTCTTCCAAGTGGCCATTGCATGAATCAGAATACAAAAACTGTGCTTTCTTTCTACTCGATGGGAAGGATGGAGACGATATGGGGCAAAGATTGCTTAGAGTTTAAGCCCAGGAGATGGATTTCAGAGAAAGGTGGAATCAAACATGAACCATCTTTCAAGTTCCCAGCGTTTAATGCAGGGCCAAGGACTTGTTTAGGTAAAGAGATCTCTTTCATCCAAATGCAAATAGTTGCTGCCACCATAATACATAATTATCATATTCAAGTGGTAGAAGGTCATCACAGAGATCTCCCACGCCTGCTGTTATTCTTCAAACGCAACATGGTTTGAAGGTCAGAGTTACCAAAAGATATGTCTGATACAGCATTCTGAGGGTTGACCATTCTCAAAATATAGGATTCGGACTGTCTTTTCATCCCGTGTTTGGCAATAAATTGTAGGTTTTCGGTTGTATTGTATTCCCATTTGTTCCCAATGGTGTTGCCTTGTTTATTTTAAACTGGTTTTTTCTTGTATTTTCCCTTTGGCTGTAATACATTATGTTTTCTATCAATAAAAATAGGGTTTATTTACGGGGAAAAACCACTTCTATTACCTTGTCATCAATTTGCTAGAGTTTGGCGCAAAAGCATGTCCGAAAGGAGTTGGTTATGGTATCCAATTTTTTTTTTTCAGTATCATATTTCTATTTTCACGTTTGTTTGTGGTTGATTTATTCTTTTTTATTAGTGCTTTTACCACTATTATGATATCAAAGAAATGGTAAAAATAAAGTTTATAGGACTTTTTTAATTTAACCCGCTATTTGAGGTAGTTTTATAATATTATTTATTTATTTTATTTTTTTGGTAATACAAAATCATTAGGATTTCTGATTTATTCTATGGTGAAAACTTATTCAATAGTTTTGGTTTTATTTGAATAAATTCAAAGTTGAGTTCTCTTTTAATTTCTAATTGTTTTGGTATTCATAAGAATCGGTAAATCTCTTTAACATTGTAATCTAATATTATTGTAATAATCAATCAAATATAATATTTATTGTCTAATCCGATTTCTTTTCCTTTCATTACATGTCCAAAGACGCAAGTAATAAAAAATAATCTATTTAATCCTAATATGCTTTATTATCGTGGATTGAGATATACTCTAATATATTTTTATTTTATTTTGTTCTTAGCCATTAAAGATTAGTCATTTGTCAAAAAAAAATTATAGAACGGGATCTGAAAAATCTTACAGATACTCCCAAACCTATATATATCCCCGCACCTCAGAAACTACTGCTACCAAAAACCTAGTATATAGAAAGCTATTGATGAGGCCAATTAGCTCAACCTCTTCTCTGATCCGTACCTTCTTCCTCCTCTTTCTGCTCCTAATTGCCGCCAATCATGGCGGAATTTTCCGATTGACGGAGGCAGGGAAGCGGCGGATCCACATTTCCGACGACCTCGACGACGTGGTGGACGACGAAGAGGACGAATCCTGGAAAGAATGGGGCAAGAAATCGAACATACCGGAGTTCGATCCACCCCCGACGGACTTCTCTAACATGGAGTTATCGGAGATTCAGACCGAGATGATGAAGCGCCAATTCGGTCCTGTCTTTGGGTTCGCCAAGCTTCGACTAGACGTTCCTCGAACTAAGGTACCAAAAATGCCTTCTTTTTTTTGTTTTTGAATTTGTTTATTTGGTAATTAAGGTTCTTTGGTACGAATACTTTTGGATGAAATTTCAAGTTTTTTTTTCTATAAGTCGTGTTGTACATGTGCAATGTGATACTTAGCATTCTATGCAAATTTTTATAAATTCTGTTTTTTTTTGGGGACTAGACGAAGAGAGACGGTTAAGACTTATGTTTGTGTAAGAGGAAGACCAAGTGGCAACTAAAAGCTTTACTTTGTGGATGGAGATTTGTATTAATCCACTCTCTCTATCACCTCAATTGACGTATGGTTATTGGAGTATAAATACTTAAATTACACACTCTCTAATAACTTGAATTTTTATAGTAGATGGTCATTTAGCATTGTATAAAAAAAAGGAGGTATTGTGTTTGAATCTCGCTGCTACCTTTATAATTAAAAGATTTCCACTTGCTAGGCTCAAATTCTAACTGCATATAAGGGGATGTGTTGAAGTATAAATATTTAAGTTACACCCTCTTTAATCACTTAAACTTTTGGAGTAGATGGATCATCAACAATGCCAAAGCCGAACTAGTAATGGTGTTCTTTTTCTAGGTCATTGGTTTTGTTTGATGAAGACGGTGATACGTGTTTGATTTTTTCATGGGATTTGCAGAGTATGGTGGAAGTAAGAGAGTACTTGCATACATGGACACTAATTCTACTCAACTCTTTAAAGCCTTTATCCCAACCATTTAATGTTGACTACATAGATACTAATTCACTTATCTAAATAGGAGGAACTACATGGCTGTTTAAGCTAATTACATAGTTTGAAACATGAGGCTAGCGAACTGAAGCTGCAACAATTTGGATCTTTAAAATGGCTTGCCAGTTCAATTGATGTCGTTTGGAAAATGTGGAGAAATAGAAGAACAGGAACTTTTCTGTCGAATGTATTGTTTATTATTTTTCTAAGCAAATGTATGAGGAAAGGAAAAGGTCTGTTTGTATTGAAAATTGAAGCACTTAATACCTTGGTTTAGTATCTTGGTTCTACTCGTTCATGCTTTTTTAAAGACTATTTATGCTGATTTTTTTTTAATGATAATATAGTCTGGCTAAAGTGATGGTTAAAAATACAAACAATGAGAAATTGTCTTCTTGGTGATCCCCACTGATATCTCATGGTTATATAGAGTTTTTTGTGCTGAAACTTCAAATGTGGTGTGTCTTTCTTGGGAGTGAAAAGAAGCAGAAGTAATGGTTTTGTCTCAAATCTCTCTAGGATGTGGTATCTGAGATTGCCATGAAATGGAGCAAAATTGCAAGAACCGGAGCTATTGAGGCAAAGTTTATGGGTGTCGATCTGAGCACAATTATGTTCACCATGGAAAAAGGTCAAGACTCCCTTGAGGTATGTGTTACTGTGGCGTTTAAATTTTCGGTCATTTTCTTTAACATCGGCCAAAAACTACTAAAATGTGAAGGCATTTTGGTATGACTTCGATGAATTTATGATTATTAAACACATCTCAATGCTATCCTGAACTATTAATCGGATTGAATCCTAGGTGTAATGCATGCCTCGTAGGTGACAGTTTGTTTGCTTAATATACTTGGCCTTCTTGTTAATGTAAGTGGAAATTTGCCACCCACAATGGGTGAGCTAACCTAATTTAGTGTGCATATACAAGTGAAAAGTTTGGTGGACGTTTGTATAGAAAAAATTATATTCTGAATTCTCGTAGTGTAATGGTACCTTAATCATCTTTTTTCCCCAGTTGAAAGAATTTATATTGAGCCAACCAGATGCCTATGAGATCAAGATAGGGGATCAACTTTTTCGAAGACCAGGAGATCCTCCTTTTGAGGAAGTATTTGAAAAGCTCCGCAGTGAAAAGATCAAAGCAGATCATACTAGGCCTACAGAGGATGACACGCACCAGAAAGATGAGTTATGATTAACTGGAATATTTTCTGATATTCAGTCCACAAAGCTTGCTGCCTAACTGAAAATCCTTCTGTTAAGCCATGCTGCTTTACAATTGTGCGGTTCATTTAGTCTTGTAGTCTCACATGATAGTATGATACCATTTTATTACTATGTTCAACACATTTTTTATCTTCTCTGATTTACTAACCAATAAAAACCCTTGTTTGCTGTAAGCTTTTCTACGAGCTACCGTCTTATTCCACTCAGTAGGTGTGTTGTACATAAATTGAGTGTAATCCGAAGAATGCGTATTGTACCTTCCTACTTTGAGGTATGTTAAAGAAGGACTAAATGAAGAAAGGCAAAACACATGAGGAAAATAAATCATGCATGTTGTGTTCTTTCTTATTTGTTGCAACACATTTACTGTCTTTCACCAACCATCCACCTAAACCTCAACATGCTTCCAACGCCTGAATCATATTCATTTTTATATATCGATCGGATTTGGAGAAAGATTGAATGGAATAGGTATTGCAACAAGGGGTGGTGGAATTAGGTATTCTGAGTAGTTCTTATGAAGCATAAAGAAATGTTGCTACTATGCTCATATATATATATATATATATATATATATATATATATATATATATATATATATATGTGTGTGTGTGTGTGTGTGTGTTTGTATTGTTTGGAAATTATTAGATTTTACAACCCTTCTCAAACTAATGTGATTCCAAAACCAGGAGGTGAAAAGTTGGGTTTTTTTTACAAGCTTTTCTTTCAATTGTTTGGTCTGAAACATAAAGTCAACTTGTTGATTTAGTATAGCAGGCTAAAAGATGAGATTCAAATCCCTTCTAATGCTTTTTCTCAAGTCAATCTAGATATTTCTCATAAAATTCATACCCAAAAACTTAAAATATTGGCCACTAAAACCCTATCATCTTAATTATTTCAATGGATTAAAGCCCTATAATCTTAGCTACTTCGATGGATCAAATACTTTGATGACTAATTGAGTAGCACTACCAGTCCACGATGATTTTCTTACTGTTATTTGATGCCAGCACTTTATTTATTGTATCACTAACAATTAAGCAAGTGCAATGATTACAAAATGGCAAGATAATTTATTGCAATTGAGTGGGAGGGAAGGCCGACTAATCACCTGTCTTGCATTTAAGTGAGATTTATTGTACATAAGCGAGTTTTTTTTTCTTTTTTTATTCCACGGTCAGGAGTATTTGGGATTAAGGTATTTATGAGAGATAACTCTTTCATAATTTAATCTTAAAAAATTATCAAAATTCGAATTTATGACGTCTGAACAGAAGTAAGTCTCTCAGTTATTAACAATAAATGATCCATCAATACAAAAAATTAAAGGAAAAAAAAGTATTGGAGGCAATCAAAATTTCCTCAATAATACGTGATACTAAAAACTTTTTAAAAATAGATCTTTTTAACATTGTACTCTCTTTTTCACTATGTATATTTTTAATAAACCTTATCCATAATATATATATTATAATATTGACATGTAGTTTTATGAATAAAGAATACATAATGTCGAAAGTCAGAGTAACCACAATCCGTTTGAGAGTCAAAATCTTATTGGTCTAGTGATCATAGATTCATATGTTATAAAATAATCTCTACCACAAAAATTATACAGTGTGATGGTTGTCATTTTCTTTTGGGAAATAATAACTATCTAATTTTTAGATCATGAGAGAGAATGGATAAGCATGGTTGACAAATAATTATGAGTGATTAAGGTTAAAAAAAAAGAGAAAGTATTATAGATATTTAGACGTGTGGATATATTTTTATCGATTCCTTTATGTTGACTCTATAATAAAACCAATTAGAAAACACCAAAATTATGTAATAAATCCTATTTTGTTAATGCAAGACGTTTTAAATTGAATGTGATTATTAAAAGTTGGAATTTTTATATTATCGAAAAATAGAAAGGAAAAAAAAAAAGAGTTTCAAAATGTCTTATTTGACCTTGTACTTTTAAGCACATCGAGTCGCGTAAAAGTAAATACTTTCCCCGTCGTACACGCAATGTGATTTTCTTCCCTATCGGAGATATTCATTCCCACCTACATCGGAAGCAGAGAAATGGAAAGGGTCAAATCAAATTTAACCCAAGATAAGATATGAGATATTCAACCCGAGTCAACCCATCCCTGCCCCAACCTTAACCCGAGCAAGTCCAATGCACGTCTAACTTGTGATTAAAATTTTAAACTCGGGTTACTCCATTCAGGTTAAACTCGAGTTTTTCATTAATCAAAATTAAATTAAACAAAAAATAAGATTTAATTTTTTGTTTAATAAAAATGCCATAACATTTCGTATGTGTGTGTAAATTTTTATTATTTTTTAAAAATTTTGAGTTAAAATTGAAATATAATCATGTTGAACCCAATTTCATAATTTGGATTAAAAGTTTTCATTCATGGATTAAAAATTTCAACTCAAATATGGAAAAATTTAGCGAGTTTCAAGTTAACCCCTAAATTGCAGCCCCAAGTAAATTCCACTGCACGACGTAAATTTAAGCAGCAAATATATGCGAAAACAATTGGATGAAACCTAGATATATGCGAAATAGCTAAGGGTTTGGTGATGAAAGAGACGAATCACACATATAGAGAAACAGAAATTGAACAAAACCCTAAATCTATGCGATTGGAGCTAAGGACTTACCTTGGTGATCTCAATAGTTTAATGCGAGAGATGTGTCGCACAGAGCGAGAGATGTGTGGCAGAGAGAGAAAGAGAGACAGAAACGATGCAGAGAGAGCGTCACACAGAAAGAGACGAATATGACACAAAGAACTTCGGATGCAAACAAAAACAAATCCCAGAAGGCCAAATTTATACTAATTGACATGTCTTTGTGCTTGTGTATGGATGGAAAGTTTTTAGCAAGTGAGATCTTTGAAACAGATGTAGATCTGAGATACGAACCTTGGAGGAGACGAGAGGCGAAGATAGGAGGAGAAGAAAACCATAATCACCATTCATGGGTGCGTAACAAATCGGACAGCCGAATTGGAGTCCCGAAAAATTGAGAGAGGACACCGACATAAATTTTCCGCCAAATAACGATTTTATAGGCTGCTGAGAGGTTTAAGGTAACATGGAATATTAGTATTATTAAGAGTGTGTTTGGATTGACTTAAAAAAAAATATTTTTTAGACTTTTGACTTATCATAAGTGTTTTCATAAAAAAAAATAGTGTTAATTAACTTATTAAAAATACTTTTAAAAAAGTAAAAATCATTTTACCAAGCTCAAAAAATAAAAGTTAAAAAATATTACTTTTACTTATTCAAAATCACTTTGCCCAACCATTTCTACCTCATTTTTTTTTTCTCTCAACCCGTCACTCTCTCTCGATAACTCATCTCCTCCCATGGGTCTATCAATAGCCCTTCTTCCATTTTGGTGACCGACTAAAAGACGATGCCGGAGAGGTAGGCGATCACCAGCGATATCTCGACGACTCCGTTCTATCTCTGCCTCGCGCTAGCCTTATGTATCAGAGGATTCAGATTCAAGTCTGATCAATGTGAGTTTGTGCTTGTGATTATTCTTATTTGTGACAACTCTGTTTCAATGTCTAGCTTCTGTTTTCTTTGGGTGATCTTTACTTCACTTGAACCTTATGATTGCTTGCTTTTCACTAGGGTATTGGGGTATACCTTAAACCTCTCAGCAGTCTATAAAATCTTCATTTGGCGAAAAATTTATGTCGATGTCCTCTCTCAATTTTTCGAGACTCCAATTCGATCGTCCGATTTGTTAAGCACCCATGAATGGCGATTAGGGTTTTCTTCTCCTCCTATCTTCACCCATCCACACGTAAATTAGTATAAATTTGGCCTTCTAGGATTTGTTTTTGTTTGCATCCGAAGTTCTCTGCGTCATATCTGTCTCTCTGTGTGTGACGCTCTCTCTGCATCGTTTCTGTCTCTCTCTCTGTGACACATCTCTCGCTCTGTGCGACACATCTCTCGCATTAAACTATTGAGATCACCAAGGTAAGTCCTTAGCTCCAATCGCATAGATCTAGGGTTTTGTTCAATTTCTGTTTCTCTATATGTGTGATTCGTCTCTTTCATCACCAAACCCTTAGCTACTTCGCATATATCTAGGTTTCATCCAATTGTTTTCGCATATATTTGCTGCGCTGCTTAAACCCAATTTTTTCCGCATACATCTCTGTTGCCTCAGTTGTTTTTTGGATTGATTCTAATTTTTTTTATGGTTTCTTATAATTTTTTTTATGACTTGTTCGTGTATGTGTGAGTTTGGGTCTTTGACTATAAGCAATACAACTTGTTCAAATAACACAATTATGACAGTAACTCAATGGTTTCAGTATCTCATAGGCTCATATAAAATCGTGGGATGTTTCCTGTACAAAATTGAGTGTTCATATATCACATATGAATCACATATCATCTGAATGATTTTGTTTTGGGAACCTGTATGGGAATTAAGTTGAAATAGTTTGGACTTATTGTGAATGGGACTTGGAGTTATACTCTTTGGTCAATAAACTTAATAGTGGGAACCTTAATGTGCAACTAATTTTTTTTTTTTTAGTGTGTCTTTGTTCTTGTATGGTTGTAGATGGCAAATGTGAATGTCACCAATGTGTTTGATGGGCGGTAAGGTAAGGGCAGGGTACCACGAGAAAAAATTGCAAGCGGTGGTTTGTCGTTGACTTATGGTGAGAATATGGGTGACTCGGTGGCTACAACTAATCCACATTCGATCGGCGTTCTCAATCAAGCCCGGTAAGCTACCTAATAATGGCCAGACTCGTGGACCCTTCAATGGCCGTGAGATAAAGGTGAACCATATCAGATAGGCAGTGACTACAGTAAACAACAGTAAAGCCAAAGATATATCCATTGTTGGGAGATAACCTCTAGTTTCTAGGGAAAATGTTTTCCCGATAAATCACACCACTATATGTATGACGAAAACTATATATAAGGTTGAAGACCACAAAAACTTGGTGAGAAAAGCAAGACCCCGACAGATATTGTATATTTTGAACCAAGAATAGGTGGGTTGTTGGTTTAACTTAAGCTTCAATGGTTCAACTAAACACCACTGTACGGACAACTAATGTGGGGACGAGAAATGTATTGTTCTGACTTAGAGAGAGAGGTGAAAGACAAAGGCAGAGAAGCAGAGGAAGAAGAAGAGTGAGATGAACAAAGCAATGTTATCAGAACCAGATCGGACCGGCAGGTCAGACCTGTGAACCGGGCCAATGGTCTGGTTTACTAAAAAGACTGTTTGGTAATCGAACCGTTGGAGAATCGGAAAAATCGGCCGGTTTAAGCCAAAAACCGGTGAATCGAAAATTAAAAAATCGGCCGGTTCAAAACCAGTCCTTCGTATTCTCCAGATCACGATCTCGAACAACAGCACAAGACACCACAAATTAGATCTCAAACACCAGACCTCCTCTTCTCCGTCTTCTCCAAATCGAGCTCTCGAAAAGCGAGTTGACTCCACAAATCTAGATTTCGAACACCAGAAGGTCAAGATCGCAAAGTCTCTAACACCAGACTTCTTCAGTTCTTCTTCTCTGTTTTTCTCTCTCCACGCAGACACACTCAGTCACAGTAATAGAGTAAAAAGATGCTAGGTAAGAGATGTTGGGTAAGAGATGGGTCTTCTCTTTTTCACTATTTCTCTTTGTCTATAGGCGCGCACACATAGAGTCTATGAATATAGACAATACATACACACTCAATAACAATATTGTGTGTTGAATAAGACAACTATTTATTTAGGAATGGAATAAATAGTCTATGAATAGACAATACTTATTACACACGATTTACTATTTATTTTTTATTTTGATTGTAAATTTTTTAGTTACATTTGTATATTTTATATATTTTTTTATTATAAGATCGGTTGGACCAGTTGTCTCAACGGTTGAACCAATGAACCATTAATCCGGTCCTTCTACCAATTCGATGTCCGATCCAATTCTAATAACATTGGAACAAAATAAGACATCAAGGGAATTCATAGGTGAGGAGTTAATGAAATGCAATTACTAAGGCCAGAGTGTTTCTTGAATTTCATCATTCTCCCTCTCTTTCTCTCTCTAACCATCTCTTTCTCTCTCTAACTATCAGATGCACTACCATAAATGCAGGTTGTTGAAGATTTAAGGTTCAAATCATTTTAAGACAAAATATAAACACATCCAACGGATAATATAATATCAACATAAAAGACAATTCAGGTCATCTAAAAAATTTTAATCTAACGATTTACAATGAGTATTAACTTTTATTTTTACGCCTAACAATCCTAAGAGACCTTTAATTTAAGACTCTGAAGTCTTTCTCTAACTTAAAATACATCTCTTCCAGTTTCATAGTCTATTATACTTGTAAAATTATGTAGTCCAGTGACTGAATTGTTTATGGTAATTTGAGGTTACCGGGGCTCTTTTTGATATTCTGTAGATTGAACAAATGACTTCTTTTTTCTTTTTTTTCTTTTGATTGAACAACATCAAACATAAATAGGCCAGGAGATAACTGACCACTACACAACGTGGGGCACTGCCCAGTAAATAAGGACTGAACAACTGACTCAAAACAGACTACAAGACTCAATAACTACCCACTAGCCTTTCGGCCCACTTACAAGGACTCAATCAATGAAAATAGAAAGCAATAAAAACAAAGTGGAATGACATAGCTTCAACCCATCAGACCATAACCAAATAACAAGGGTCTGAACCCTTGTACATAACAGATGCCCCCTATTAGAAAACCTTGTCCTCAAGGTTAGGGTAGCGTCTCCTTAGGGATTCTAAGTCTTCCCAGGTAGCATCTTCATCACCGGTACCATTCCACTGCACCAAGACTTCAACTGTGGCCACATTTCCTTTCCTTTTTAGTCTCCGTTGCATGATCTTCTCAAGCTCGGGTTCCATGGATCCTTCGGGCGTGATACTGGGTAAGTTTGCACAAACTTGTCTTCCTTCCCCTAGCTTTCTTTTGAGGCATGAAACATGAAATACATGATAGATCTTGGCTTCGGGGGGTAGATCTAGTTCATACGCTACTTGACCCACCTTTCGAACCACTTTAAACAGCCCATAATACCTCGGTGCGATCTTCAAGTTCCTTCGCATCGAGACTGTCATTTGCCTGTACGGCCTTAACCTAAGGTAAACAAAATCGCCGGTTTCAAACTCTTGGCTCCTTCTTTTCTTATCAGCAAAATATTTCATTTTAGCTTGTGCTTCCTGCAGGTTTTCCTTGATGAGTTTGGCTATGAACTCACGGCTCTGTAGTTCTTTATCAACAGCTTGAACTTTGGTAACTCCCGACTCATATGGTAACATTCGAGGAGGAGGCTGACCATAGACAGCTTCAAAAAGGGATACCTTTGTTGATGTATGGATTGAGGTATTGTAAGAGTACTCAACTAAAGGTAACCACTTAACCTAGTCTTTTGGTTGGTCAATTGAGAATCACCTGAGGTAACACTTGAGCACTTTGCTCATGGATTCTATTTGTCCATCCGTTTGAGGATGATAGACTGTATTGAGCAACAAAGTGTTCCACATAACCTGAACATTTCTCTCCAAAAATTGCTAGTGAACACTGGATCTCGATCACTTACTATGGTTAATGGTAAACCATGTAATTTAAAAACATTATCCATGAACAACCTGGCCACGGTTAGAGCTGTGTATGGGTGAGTAATAGGCATAAAGTGAGAATATTTACTTAACCTGTGTACTACCACAAAGATTATTGTCTTGCCTCCTGAAAGAGGTAATCCTTCAATAAAGTCCATGTTTATGTCTTCCCAATTCTTGGCAGGAATGGGCAAAGGCTGGAGCAACCCCGTTGGAACATAACTTTGCTTCTTTGGCATACATCACACTCTCTGATGTGTGTCTGAACATCACTCCTTAGGCCAGGCCAATAAAACTCCTTTTTGATTCTTGCTTGTGTTTTCTGTACTCCGGTGTAGCCTCCTAATGGACTGCTGTGGAATTGTTGTAGGATCTGCTGCTGGAAAGGCACCAACGACCCAAGATGTAGCCTACCCTTGTAAAAGAGTAGCTCATTCTGGAGTTGGTAACGAGATTGGTCCAGGTCTCCATGATGGTAGTGGCTAATCAGCTGCTGCAACATGGGATCCTGTAGGTAGGTTTTTTTTAACTCTTGCATCCACTATGCTTGGACCATGTTGACTGCTTGGATTTGGATTTGGTGCGGTTTGGATTCCTGATTGGATATTGCTATGGAGGATGGGTTCGTGCTGAGATTTTTGATAGATGGATTGGAGTTGGTAATTTCGGGTTGGTCTGTGTTTTTGGGTGATGTTTGGGTGTTGTTTGGGTTTTTGCTCTTGGGGTAATGTACTCTAGAGAGTGCATCAGCCACTGCATTATTTTTTCCACTCTTATACTCAATGGTAAAATCATAACCAAGCAGTTTAGAGATCCACTTCTATTGTGATGGAGTTCCCACCCTTTGTTCCAGCAAATATTTGAGTGCTTGTTGGTTAGTGCGTATTTTGAAGGACTGTCCTAATAGGTAGTGCCTCCATTTTCTCACTGCCATTACCAAGGCTAGTAGTTCCTTCCCATAGGTGGAAAAGGTCAGATTCCTCCCTTTTAAAGCCTAACTGAAATAGGCTAGGGGTTGCCCTTCTTGCATCAGCACTACTCCCAATGCTTCTGTTGAAGCATCACATTCCACCACAAACATTATAGTAAAATTAGGTAATCTGAGCACAGGGGGACTTACCATAGCCTCTTTTAATTCCTCAAATGCTATTTGTGCCTTATCATTCCAAAAGAAAGCATTCTTTCTTAGAAGATAGGTAAGAGGGGCTGCAATTGCTCCATATCCTTTGATAAATTTCCTGTAGTATCCCGTTAGTCCTAGAAAATCTCTTAAGACTTTTGAGATTTTAGGAGCTGGTCATTCTTGCATAGCAACCAATTTTTGGGGATCAGCTTTGACCCCTTCCTTAGATATATGATGCCCCAAATAACTGACTTCCTTGCTACCAAAAACACACTTGGACAACTTGGCAAAGAAATTTCCAGCTTGCAGTACCTCCAAAACCCGTGTGAGATGTTCTATATGGTCCTGCATTGACTTGCTGTATATTAAAATATCATCAAAGAATGCCAGCACGAACTTCCTCAAATAAGACTTGAACATTTCATTCATCACCCCTTGGAACATCGATGGAGCATTAGTAAGCCCAAAAGGCATCACTAAAAACTCATAATGACCCTCATGTGTGCGAAAGACAGTTTTAGGGATATCATCAGGATGGATTCTTATTTGATGATATCCTAACCCTAAATCCAGCGTTGAAAAAATTTCGGCTCCCTCTAATTCATCAAGTAACTCATCAATATTAGGGATTGGGTACTTATCTTTGATGGTATCCTTATTGAGAGCACGGTAGTCCATGCACATCCTCCAACTTCCATCAGCCTTCCTTACTAGTAACACAGGTGAAGAATAAGGACTTTGGCTGCTCCGTATGCTGCCATTCTTGAGCAGATCAGCCACTAGTTTCTCTATCTCCTCCTTTTGGTAGTACGGGATACCTGTATGGTCTTACACATGTGGGTTTACTGCCCTCCTGCAATTTAATTTTATGATCAAAAATCCTAGGAGGTGGCAGCCCTTTTGGTTCAGCAAACACCCCTTTGAATTTGTCCAGAAGTTGTTGTACTACTCCTGGAATGCTAGGAATGAGACTTGAAGCATTTCCTTCCATAATTTGTAGCCATATTCCTTTTGTTGTACCCTTCTTGAGGTCGCCAATGTCTTGTTCCTCTGTCACATTTATTGATGGTGTCTTGATTCCCTGCAACTCTACAGTCTTTTCATCACACTGGAATCGCATAGTTAGGTCAGAAAAATTCCATAAAACTGATCCCAATCCTCTTAGCCAATCAATACCCAAAACTAAGTCACAACCCCCAAGTGTCAACACATATAAATTAGCCTTATAGGTATAATCATGTAGCTTCAAAGAAATTGCCTTACAGTAACCAAGGCAAGGAAAAGTGGCACCATTAGCCACCTGAACTGTTAAGTGGCTCTCTTCCCTTGACAGATTGGCCTTACTTTCTAAATTGGGATCTATAAAACTATGAGTGCTTCCTTTGTCAATCAAGACCAATACACGGTGGTGATTAAGTTTAGCAAACAATCTCATAGTTTTAGGGGCTAAGGATCCAACAATAGCATGTAAGGTGATTCCTAACAACGTACCCACCTCTTCGTCATTAGTCTCTATCACGGCCAAAGTACCTTTCTCATTTATTGGTTCCTCAGGTTCTTCTACCTCTCCCTCCATTCCTTCTAAAAGGTAAATCTTGGGTTTGGTACATTTATGTCCGAGATGGTACTTCTCATCACAAAACCAACATAGACCTTTTTCCTTCCTTTCTTGCATTTGGGTAGGAGATAGTCTTTTGATGGGAAAACTGATTTTTTTGGGGTTATTAAAGGTTTGAGGTGTCAGGTTGGGTCTATTTGGAGCTGCTAGAAGGCTCAAGATAGGGGCTGGTGCAGGCAAATTAGGCTGGTTGTTTGGGTTGGTGTTTTGGTAGTTTTGGAACTTGGTTGGATTTGATCGTACACACCTAAGCACTTCTTCCTCCTGTAACCTAGCCAAACCGAAGGTTGCTGAAAGTGTAGATGGCTTAAACATGATGACAGTGATCCTTAAATCCTCCCTAAGGCCACTGAGAAAGGTACTAATTCGAAACTCTTCAGATAAACTAGTTATTTTATTAGAAAGTATTTCGAATTGTGTCTGATAGGCTTCTACAGTCCCATTTTGCCTTAATTTAGTAAATTCCCCTACAGGATCCTCATAGGCTGAAGGTCCAAATCTCACTTCTAAGGCTGCAATAAAATCATCCCAAGTTTGGACTGGGCTGGACTCCTTTAACCAACTATACCAAGATAGGGTCTTTCCTTCCATATGGAAAAAAGCTATTTGAAGCCTTTGGTCATCGGGTGTTTTGTAATACTCAAAAAATTGTTGTGCCTTTTGAATCCATTCATCCGGATCAGTACCATCAAATTTAGGAAAATCCAACCTTAAGGACCTAGCTTGAATTCCCCCATTTCCCTCAAATAAAGGATTGTTATTGACCTTAGAATTGGAAGAACCTTCCTCAGGATGGTGATGTGTTACTAAGGCCTCATAGCTAGATGTCAGATTAGTGATCTGTTTGAGTGCTGTGGCTAACATCTCCTTCTAACGCTCCTATTCTTCACACAGGTGGGTGTTCTCTCCTTTCAGTGCTGCCAAAGCTTCAGTCATTTACGCATGCCTAGTACCTTCAGCCATTGTCGCAGAACCGTAGCTTTGATACCACTGTTATACTGTAAAATTATGTAGTCTAGTGACTGAATTGTTTATGGTAATTCGAGGTTACCAGGCCTTTTTTTGATGTTCTGTAGATTGAACAAATGACTTCTTTTTTCTTTTTTTTCTTTTGATTGAACAACATCAAACATAAATAGGTCAGGAGATAACTGACAATTACACAACGTGGGGCATTGCCCAGTAAATAAGGACTAAACAACTGACTCAAAACAAACTACAAGACTCAATAACTACCCACTAGCCTTTCGGCCCACTTACATGGACTCAATCAATGAAAATAAAAAGCAATAAAAACTAAGTGAAATGACATACATTCAACCCATCATACCATAACCAAATAACAAGGGTTTGAACCCTTGCACATAACATAGTCTATCGGTTAAATCTTCACCTCGTATCTTTCTCCTCTCTCGCTCCTGTGTTGCCCTATTTTATATGTTAAATGACTCACGTCTCTCTCTCTCGCAATCTCTTACGCCCCTTCCAAGTCAAACGAAAAAATTCGATAATTCGGAACCCCGATACTGATAGGAAGAAGAAAAAGCCTCACGCGTCACGCCTTGGCCTTCCTTCTTTAATTTCGAGGGTTTCAACTGGGAAACTATCTTTTAATCCGACGACAACTCTTCCCGACTTCAGATATTGCTTTGGGCTACCAGACCACTATCCACTAACGATTCCCCATTAGCGTTCATCATCTTCTTTGTTTTTCAATCGAGGTCGGTATCTCTTCCTTTCTTTCTCTTTTTATATCTCTCATGTTATGATTTGTCTGACTCTTGAATGTTCATGTTGAATTTCATTATAATCCAGTGGGAGGATTCAATTATAGGCCTGTAAGGGATTCAATCTATTTTAATTGGAATTTAGAATTCTGAATTTGTTGCCTAATTCATTCGTCCGTCTGTCCAATGGGATGTCTCCAATCTTAACTTTATTCCTAATTTGCCAGCTTCCGTATCTTTTGCCGATTCCTTCCAGTATTCACCACCAAATCAAGAAATCAAAAAGACCCAGTGCATAATCCAATGCATTTTGCTTCCGTTTGAAAAAAAACGCTTTCTCTTCTTTCGGGGATATCATTGAAGGTAATAATACATGATCAATTTACCAACCCAACCAATGATTCTATTTAATTGGTGTGAGAGGATTTGGTTGGAAAATTGCCACCGGTATGTTTTTTCGTTTAAGACAATGAGTTAGAACTAGGTATAAACAGGTAAAAAACATGTGAGTTGAAAGAAGATAAGATGCTCCAGCACAGTAGATGTATCGTGGATCGCAAAAATTTGAAATGATAGAGAAGATCGATATTGTGGAGCTGTCAATTTTTCTTGCTGACACAACAGTAAGTTAAATTATTTATATTCTGATATTATTTTTTAGATTATTACCTTTAACACAAAACAATGATTTTTTGTGATTTTTAAGTGATCAATGTTAGTGATTAGCAAACGAAAGTGGAATGATTGTTAGTGTGTGATACAACAGTAACCACAAAAGATTAGGATCTCTATTATTGGTATCAATGAAATGCGTATTCATTTGAATGAACATTTTTAATTAGGTGATTTTATGTGTTTATAAAATGTGAAAGAGGTGATATCATTTGATTTCAAAAAGTTGTGTCTTCAGTTTTGGGGTGGTCTTATTTGAGAAGGTGACTCTGTGAAGATCCATGGACAAAAATCGACCAAATTCAAAAGAACATGAATTAAACAATTGAAGTAAATAACAAGGTGCTGAATTTGAAAGCATCCTTTAGGAAAATGAAGTTTCTCAATACATGATCTTTATAAACTTGAAAAATTTTATTGTTCCAAGAGTTTCGTTAAACAGATCATGAAGTATAGCATTTTGACAATGAGCCAGATATTAGTGCATTTTGCTTATCAGATTGTTGTGTTTACAACGTTGCCTCATCATTTTAGATCGATGCAGAGATTGCAACCATTATTGGGCATGAAGTATATTTCCCCCTTTCCATTTTATTAGAATGATGCTTAATTTGTGAGCATTTTAATTATTTTCTTTCAGTGGTTGAGGACTTTTTTGTGTTGATTTCTTAATAGAAGATGATTGAAACTGAAAAACATTTGAGAATTTTAAAATAATATCATCATGATCCCGCCGCCCATTTTTTTCTTGAGTTGGGTCTCTCAATTTTAATACATTTTTTTTTTTGGGTTTTCTGGTAGATTTAATTAGTTCTCATTAGATTATTTGGGTTGGCCGGTAGTTAATGGAATCTAGCTCAATGTATTATTATGATTGATGATAAGCACTCATATGCATAACTTCGCCCATTGGTTAGGTTAGCTAGAGGTGAGGGGGAATATATGGCCAATAGTTGTGGCTGTTAGAAAATGCTTACAGGTTTCTTACAAAGGAATAGGCTTTTGTAGATGCCGCTGCTAAAGATGATTGGTTTTTTTTTTTTTATGAACGTAAAGATGATTGGTTTATGTGATAATTGTTTGCTACTAATAGTTTTAGGCTTGGAGGTGTATTTTAGCATTAATTTTTTGTTTTTGTTGGAAGTTTGTGTTATCAATGTGCATTATGATAATAACATTTAATGCTTCATGGTGTTTGACTTTTAATTTTTTTTGCAGGGTGCTAAGGAGAAGGTCAAACAATGGAAAAAAATCCAAAAAGGATGAGGGAGACTAAATGCAATGTTTTGTGTTTGAATCCTTGAAGCCATTTGGTTTGTAGCTGAACTGAACTTTCTTATTATTTAATGGAATCGGGATGTTGTTGTGGCAAATCAGTTTGTTGTGTTTTACTTTTTTATCTTCGCTTCAGCTTATAATTTCTTCTTTATATGGAGGTGGTCTTCCTGTTACTATTATTTATAATTGTTAAAATTTTCATTACTTTTTACTATAATTTGGGTAGTCATAATACTTGAGATAGTTGTGAATGAAAAGGGATACTCAAATTAAGAGTAGAACCCCGTATATATATATATCCAAAAATAATACAGAGTGACTTAAACATCCTTGTAGTTTAGGCAAAATATAAAAACCATAGTAAGGGTAAAAAAGGGAAAAGAAATCCTAATAAACCTAGACTATCTATACTCCAACACTCCCCCTCAAGCTAGGCGCAAAAATGTCAACTAAGTCAAGCTTGACAACGGAGTCCCGAAGAATAGACAGAGTGACAGGTTTGGTAAAAACATCCGCAACTTGATCACTGGTCCCCACAAACGATGGAGTAACAAGACCACTGCTGACCTTCTCCCGAAGAAAGTGAACATCGATCTCTATATGCTTCATTCTCTCATGTAGTACAGAGTCAGAAGCGAGCTGAATAGCAGATTGATTATCACAATATAATGTGGATGGAGAGGTCACTGAAAAGCCCAACTCGTCAAGAATCGATCGTAGCCAGATAATCTCACATGTGCCAAGTGTCAATGCCCGATACTCTGCCTCTGCGGACGAGCGGGAGACAACTGCCTGCTTCTTGCTCTTCCAAGAGATAAGATGAGTCCCTCGAAAAGCACAGAAACCCGTAGTAAATCGACCATCACATGCTCCCCCATAATCTGAATCTGAATAACAGGCTAGAGAACCGGTCTGAGATCCTGATGCATAAAACAACCCAAGTCCAGGACAAGACTTGAGGTACCGAAGAATATGATAAACTGCATCAAGATGAGGCTGACATGGCCTATGCATGAACTGACTAACTTGGCTGACTGCGAATGAACTGTCCGGCCTAGTATTAGCTAAGTAGATAAGTCTACCTACCAATCTTTGATAAACTGTCGGATCTTTCAACTCCTCACCTTCAGCAGTAAGCTTCAGGTTTGGAATCATAGGTGATAATGCCGGTTTGCACCCCAACATCCCAGTATCTGAAAGAAGATCCAAAACATACTTTCTCTGAGAAAGAACAATACCTCTGCTTCTACGGGCAACCTCAATCCCAAGAAAGTATCGCAGAAATCCAAGATCCTTCACATCGAAGGCCTTCCCAAGGTCTATCTTGACCTGCGCAGTCCCAGAAACATCATCACCAATAATAATAATATCATCAACATATACCAGAAGGATGACACACTGTCCAGAAGTATTCGTCGAATAAAGCAGGTATGATCAGAATGACACCTGGTGAACCCCAATCGTATGACTACATCACTGAAGCGAGAGAACCAGGCTCGTGGCGACTGTTTCAGTCCATAAAGAGACTTACGCAGTCGACATACATTTCCAGCATACTCCCCCTCACCACGAAAGCCCGGTGGTGCATCCATATAAATAATCTCGTCCAGATCACCGTGAAGAAACACATTCTTCACATCTAATTGATGAAGAGGTCAAGAGTACTCCGCAGCCAGAGAAATAATTAACCGAACAGTAGTCAATTTTGCCACAGGGGAAAATGTAGCACCAAAATCACGACCTGGTACCTGAGTAAAGCCCTTCGCCACAAGTCTAGCCTTGTAACGATCAATAGTACCATCCGCAAGAAACTTCAGGGTGTAAACCCAGCGACAGCCAACAGGCTTCACCCCTGAAAGTAAGGAGACAAGATCCCATGTATGATTACGCTGAAGAGCGTCCATCTCTGTCTGCATGGCAAGAATCCACTGGGGCTCCCCCATAGCTTCCGAAATAGAGCGAGGAACCAGCGTATCTGATAAGGCCATAGTATAAGCTCGAAATGTGGGAGACAGATTACCATAAGAAACATAAGCAGAGATCGGATATAAAATCTTGGCAGTCCAACCATATCGATCAACTGGACGGCGATCACGCCTTGGATAACGACGCCCTAAATCACCATCCTCTACTGATAATATCTTATCAGGTAAAGTAACTGGCTCAGCACCTGTAATCTCATCAATACTAACAACAAGTGCATCAATATGCTCAACAAACTGAGAAGTATTACCTGCATCGCCTGAGGTAGAGGGGATATCAGCAGGGTGATGAGAGCGAGAACAACGAGCATACACCTGCAAAGGAAGAGAGACTGGTAACTCTGTACTGACAGGGATGAGTGACTCCTTTGGAGGAAAAACGGATGACCCTGTAGGGATAGTGATCAATGACTCTGACTCTTGTGGTAATGGAAAATCAAAGGGAGTATCATCAACTGGAGGGGCAGACAAAGGACTGAAAGGAAAATAAGGAATATGCTCAAGAAAGGTAACATCTAGACTGTGATACATACGACGCCTAATAGGATCATAACATCGATACCCCTTAGATTGATGACAATAGCCCACAAAGATACAACGAATCGCTTTATCATCAAGTTTATGACGAGTAGGAGACCGATCCTGAACAAAACATGTGCATCCAAAAACACGAGGGGGGACCGGAAAAAGTGTCCGCTCAGGAAATAAGACCTGTAAGGGAGCCTTATGCTGAAGAACACGACTCGGCGTACGATTGCACAGAAAGGTAGAAGTCAAAACAGCAAAATGCCAATAAGATTTTGGTACCCTCATGCCTCTAAGCAGACAACGTACCATCCCTATCAAACTCCTATTTTTTCTCTCAGCAACACCATTTTGCTCAGGAGTATATGGACAAGTGAGTTGCTGAAGGATACCCTGAGAAGAAAGGTGAGACACTAAAGCATCAGACACATATTCTTTGGCATTATCCGAACGAAGAGCACGAACAATGACATCGAATTGTGTCTTAATCATCTGTAAAAACTGAGTGATTATAGGGAGCACATCAACTTCCTATGCAAAAGGTAGACCCAAGTACAACGGGTATGATCATCTATAAATGTCACATAATATCTGGCACCTGACAGAGCAGTAACGGGAGAGGGTCCCCAAATATCAGAGTGTATTAGGTCAAATGGCTTGGGTGACTGGTGCATGCGAGGAATATAATTGGCCCTAACATGTTTTGATAGGGAACAGATAACGCAATCAAGTTTACCACCAACACAAGCATTACTCAAAGCAGGAAACAACATACATAAATATTTAAAATTTGTATGTCCAAAATGGTCATGCCACAATTGAACAGTTTGTGACGAAAAATCATAACGACAACTACTAGGTAAAATACTAGCATGCAAGCTAGGAACAGAAAAAGACAAAGCATGTGCAGGTGAAGGAATTGGTGAAACTGGAGATGGATTGCCAAGATAATACAGTCCATCTTTCTCATGTCCCTTGATAATAATCCTCCTGGTACTCAGGTCCTGCAAATAACACGAATCAGATAAGAATACAACCGCACAGTGAAAATCTCTGGCTAACTGATGTACAGATAATAGATTCATGGCCAACTTTGGCGCATGAAAAACCGAATGTAATGTAAGGCCATCTAGGAGACGGATTGTACCCCTACTAACAATAGGGGCATGTGTTCCATCTGCTAACTGAACCTATGTATGTAATGGCTCGTCAAAAGTGGTGAAGTGATGGGCCTCACCTGTCATGTGACCATTTGCACCCGAGTCCAACATCCAAAGGGGAGATGAACTGGCACAAGCGTGAAAGGCACGAGATATACCTGTAGTGGTGACAGCAGCAGTAGTCAGACTCTGAGAAGTCAGAGCAGACATAAGTATATCTAATCGGGAAGTGATAGCATCCATATCACTTTGCCAAGGAGGAGCAGTAGCAGGAGTGGCGGTAGTGGGCGGTGGTACCTCAGCAATAGCAACAGTACGGCTGCGAGAAGGTAGCTTAAGCTCTGGATGGAGCTTCCAGCAAGTAGCCCTGAGATGTCCTGGTCGGCCACAATAATCACATTGACGGGAATCCCCCCGTCTGCGCTGATCTGGGGCGCCCTGACGGCGCTAGTCTGAGCGTTGCCTATCCCTGACTAATGATCCTGAACGGGACCCTACAGCAGCTGCAAGGGCCATCTGGTCAGTCGAAGGAGGCAAAGCTGCAACTGGAAGTGATGCAATACGGACTCGACGCTCATGCTGCTCAATCATCCCATACACCTCATAAAGAGAAGGAAGTGTCAACATCGACAAGATCTGAGAACGAGGTCCCTCAAACTCATCACGAAGCCCCATAAGGAACTTGTGAATCCTATCCTCCTGCTCTCGAGTATGCAAGAATGCTGCTCCCTCGGGCTCTATCTTCGGAATAGCAGCAAGAGGACGTAGAGACTCATACTCAAGCCAGCGCTGGGTCAAATAGCCATAATAATCCTGAACGGTCATATCTCCCTGCCGAGCATATGAGAGCTCCTGAGAAAGCTCATAAACACGAACTCCCCGTCTTGACTGAGAATACATCTCTGATAATGCGCTTCATAGCTTCGGAATAGAGCTATGAAACTGGTGGATCCTGCAAACAGAGGGCTCCATTGAGCCAAATAACCATCCAAGAATGGCACAGTTTTCAGAGAACCATGCAGAATATCCAGGGTCGGCATCAACTGGCTTTGGGTGAGATCCCGTCAGCCAACCAAGCTTCCCTACACGGCCTAAGAAAAGTTGGAATGAGCGTGACCACTCAGCGAAGTTACGACCATTCAACAATTGTGCCGTAACTTTTTGAGAGATCATGCCCGGTAATGCTGGTAATGCAACTGTGCTAGTAGACACTGTATACTGGTCAAACATAAAAGTGGAAGTACCCATAGATGTCTCAACGGTAGAGGTGTCAACAGTAGGATTCTCAAGTCCCTCAGTAGTAGTCATATCAACAACAATACTAGGGCACTCGTGACAGAAAAAAACTCTAAGATAAATAGAGGAATAAAATAAGGGAGAACAATATACCTTCAGGCGAACAGTAGCGACAAATAGGGAAGGTCCAAAAAACTCCCAAATAATCAAGTCACGGTGCCCAGAAATCCAAAATATATAAATAAGTGATCTACTGCATCAAGAGCAAATCAACAACCCCTCATAAAAAAAATATAAAAAATCCTAGATATAACAGTGGGTTGGGTTTAGTATATGTTTAATGGGCTGAGGCAATACTGGGTTCTGGTTTGAGTTGTTTGGGCTGCTGGTCGATGCTAGCTATTTACTTTGTATATGTTCCCTGGTAGATGAAATAAAAGCAATCAGTTGGTTTGAGGATGGGCAGTGGGCTGGGTTTGGATTTAATATGTATGGGTTTGGTCTGAGTATCGGGCAGTGGGCTGGGTATTGGTTTAATATGTCGATGTGGTTTGTTTCGGCAGGGTATTGGGTATATTGATTTTTCTTCCACTTCGATCAAGACTCAGAGAGAGAGACTTAAGTTGGAGATGGCTGTGATATGAACGTCCACCGTCGCCAAAACGAAGACGAAGAGGCAGAGGCACAGAGGACGGGATGAGGCAGAGGCGCAGACTACGACCGCAGGTATATTGTTGTTTCAGTGTGGTATATTGATGCAGGTAGTGTATTGGGTATTGTATTGGGTCTGGTGAGGAGTTGATGTCTGGCTGTTCGGTGTTCGGTGATTGAGACGACTTCGCTGGTTTGGGTTTGGGCAGTCGATGATTGTTTGAGTGGTGGCTGTTTGGTATGGTTGCTGGGTGGACGGAGTGGGATGCTTGCTGGCTGTCGGTGCTACTGGACAGTGTGGTGGTTGATGGCTGGTTACTGTTGCAATGTGAAGGAGGAGCAGCGGCTGGGTCTGTTTGGTTATGACGATTGGCGGAGGTTAGGGTTAGGGTTAGTGGCTCTGATACCAACTTGAGATAGTTGTGAATGAAAAGGGATACTCAAATTAAGAGTAGAACCCCGTATATATATCCAAAAATAATACAGAGTGACTTAAACATCCTTGTAGTTTAGGCAAAATATAAAAATCATAGTAAAGGTAAAAAAGGGAAAAGAAATCCTAATAAACCTAGACTATCTATACTCCAACAATAATAAAAGAACATATCGTTCTATGCCTTCGGTATGTTTTTTAGTTGTTTGTACATCAAGCCTAATCTCTATTAATTTTTTAAAATAACACCTCTTGGATTGGTTTGTTCTCTTTTCAATTTTGTGAATATCTTTGCTGGTGCTGATAAAGATGCTCAATATTAGTTTGTTTAATAGTTCTTGAATTGGTTTGTTCTGAACTTTTGATTCTCTGTTTTGCTTGATTTGACCTGTTCAGTTTGATCAGAGTGTGTATGTTTGTTTGTGTATGTATTATGTTCTTGCTGTATTTCATGAGGTGATTTCTAGATTATCGAGAAAATGTTAAAGAGAAGAAAAAGAATTTCAGCCCAGTCCTTAGCCGACCATTTGGTGATTCGACTCGGCGGTTGACCGTGTTAGCATCTTCCCCAACCCGAAATCTATTTTCCCTCACTCTCTCATGTGCAAATCTGTTTTAATTGTTCTTGAATGTTCTTTGCAGGGTTGACCAATCAAAAAATCCATTGAAGCCTTGATAAGTTTAAAGCTCTGAGCTACAACAGTTCAATTGTGCACTTATTCAAGGTGGCGTAGGTACTGTATGGGATTGAGTCTTTGTTTTTTCGATTTTTTGTTTATGGGTCGAAAGACAACTATATTCACATTTGTTTTCTTTTAATTCCTATTAATTTGAGGATTTGAGTTTATGTATGTCCATGAGTGTTTGCACGAATTATCTATTCAATTTTCGTTTTATGTGTGGAATAATGGAAATAGTTAGAATTTCTTTGTCTGTGATATCAATGAAACAATCATCAAAGAAATTTACAAAGTTGAGATTGATTAACTTGATAACAAATAGCTCACATCAACATTGTGTAACGAGTTATTTTTTTGTGTAACCTTTTTTACAAGTTGTTTTGTGCAAAATATGAAACTACATAGTTTGGTTTTAGTGTTTGATGATTGATTGAGAATAGGAAATTGACTAATAGATGAATTTATAGAAATTTATGCTTAATTTTGAAGTTTTAGATGCAAGTATGTTGATAGGTATAAGAAAAAGTGTCTCTAGATACATTTCTCAATGTCTATAGTTATCTTTTATTTGGTATGTCTTAAATTGACAACAATAATTCTTTGTTACTTCATGCCTTCAGTCACGGGCAATTACTAGTATATAGATATTTAAACTGGTCTTTTAAATTTTTGTTCTTTTGACTATGGTACATTTTATCATAATAGTGCAAATTTGCTTAATCTGGCATGTTTCAAGCTTTGTTTCTAAGTTGTTTTTCTCTTAATTGTTTTTCTCTTAATTGACCAGGCATTTTGCAATTTGTGTACCTTCAAAGAAATGGGTGAAGAAGAAAGTCCACAAATTACCAGAAGAACCACAAGAGCATCCTCTTCCAACCCCAATTTGAACAGTGCAGCTGAAACAGTACTTCATAATTGCAATTCCCAACCTCTAACACACAATGACCTCATATATGGAGATGAACCCATAAGCTTTGATGATTTGATTTGTAGTTTTCCTGGTAGGCGAATTCAAATCCTTGAATTACTGCAGCTCTTGGGTCCCTTGAATTCTCCAGTGATTCCTTTATTTATTTATGGAGGGGCATGCAGAGGGAAAACAAGCACAGTTCTTCAGATTTTCAGACACCTGAATCGACCATTTGTGTATTCGAGTTGTCTTACCTGTTACAGTCCTCGAATATTATTCGAGTCTATCTTGAACCAACTCTTGCTTCATAGGAAACATGAAGGCAATGGTTATTCAAGTGCAAAGCGCTGTGAAAGGCCTTCTGAATTTGTTAATTTATTAAGGGAAGCATTGGGAAATATAATTAATAGTCTGAAGGGGAATATGGGAAAATCTAACTCAAAGAAGCTAGTGGGACAAGCGAAAGGGCAGATTATCTATTTGATATTCGATAATTTGGAGCTTGTTCGGGACTGGGAAAAGAGTTCTAATATATTGCCTTTTCTGTTTATGCTCTATGATATTATGAAGATGCCTGAGGTGGGTCTCATTTTTATAAGTAACACCTCGCCGGACACATATTACTTCAACACAGGGTATACAGAGCCTGTCCCTCTTTATTTTCCTGAATACACAGAAGATGATCTTCGCCAAATCTTGATGAGAAATCAATGCAACCCAAAACTTTATTCCTCATTTCTCGAGTATGGATAACGACTTACTACTATCGCTGTTGCCATCAAATTCTTTTTTCATAAGGTTCAATTGATGAATATATTAATTTGGGTTTCTTGTTGAAACAGTGTGCTACTGAGGCCTTTCTCTCGAATTACAAGACGTGTTGATGAATTATCTACTGCCTTTCCAGCATTATATAAAAAATATTGTGAACCATTGAGTGACTTGGGCATTTTTCCTAATGAAAAAATAAAAAGAATGTTGTTTAGTCATCTTCAGCCACATATTGCGCCTTCCCTGAATGAGATTTTTAGGGTTGAAGCTGGACATAACAAGGACAAAGCCAAGGGAAAGGGCAATGCAAGGAAAGCAGGAGTTTCTGAAGCCTCTGATGAGGTAGAGTTTCATATGTCCACTTCTGCAAAGTATCTTCTTATATCTGCATTCCTTGCTTCGAGAAACCCTGCTACTCTTGATGCCTCTCTGTTTGATCCTACTGGGGGTTCTGATAATCGAAAAAGAAAGAGGAAGTAAGTGCTTTATCAAATTGATGTCAAACATGTATAATGCTATTGTTGTTTTGAAGGAAGAATAAGTAATGTGCTAGTTGTTTTAGCTTGAATTGCTTTTCAGAAAAATTTGCTATAAGAAGGTTTAATTTGCAAGAAAACAGCATCTGCTCCCTAGTCTCCTTTTGTGCTTGTTCTTATTGAATGCAAAATTTTCAACAATTATGGGAAAAGTTTCTCCAGGAAATCTGGTTGGAGATTATTTCAGTATTCTTATTTTGGAATTGAGATAAACATATGCTCTGCAACAGGTTTTGTTTTTGTGTTACCTCAACCAATTAATAAAGCTACTACTCATGTCATATTGCTGAACGAGGAATGCAGTATAAGATTTATGTTCTTTTTATGGCTGAAATAGTATCCCCCAAATGAGTCCTAACAATGCCATTAAAGAGCTTATGATATTTGCTACAACTGTCTTTAGTTGCTTTTTTGTACATATGGGCATGCAACTATATGTAATGCTCTGTTTGATGATTACTTTTACCCTTAAAACCGTTGTAGGCATTTTCCAGGATACTTGTTAAATATTGTTTCATGTTTCTAATATTGCTTTCAGCATTATTAATGTATCATCTACATGGAATTTCATACCCCACTGCGACATAATTTTATTTCACTATTGATGGCTTCCTGCTCAGGAGCTCTGTAAAATCGGTGGAGCAGAAGGAAACTGCAGAACAAGAGTTACTAATGAAGGGACCTGGAACTTTCCCATTGGAAAGGTTATTAGCCATATATCAGTGTCTCACATCTGTTGAAGAGTGTTCGTTTGATGAAGAACAGGGAACTGATGGCTTAGGATGTGAAAATGGAGATAGTGGATTGATGTCCGACATTCTTTTGCAACTATCCAGTCTCTGCAGCGCTAATTTTATGAGCAAAGGAGGAAGTTGTCCATTGGAGGGCTCAACTCGGTACCGATGCACAGTGAGTGAAGATATGGCTTTGAAGGTAACATTCTAAATCTCCAATTTGAAGTTCTACAATATTTGTTGCAGTGGTGATAAAATCAATTTTCATCTATTTTCTTGATTTCTTGTTTATAAACTGATGGTCACTGGCCGTTTTGAAATGTCCAATAGGTAGCAAGGAGCCTGAAGTTTCCTTTGTCAAAGTACTTGTATAGGAGATAATATGCCATGCGAGAGCTTTCTTACATTTCCCAAAGGGAATTTCGAGAAGGGAAATATGATATTGCCTACACTTCAAAGTCAATCAACAGTTAGTTTGGTGAACCATGGAAGGTGCTGGGAAAGAACAAGGATGTGTTGATTCCTGTCTTCTCTGTTTTTGGTGGATGGTCAGCATTGTACTTGCTGCCAACTGGGTTCCTGCCCTTATTTATTTAATTGATCAGGGCTTGAAAAATCATGTTTGTATTGTGATTGAGATTTTGAATGCTAAATGTTTGGAATTTTTTTATTGATGAAAATTCTGCAATTGCAGCCATTTGCCAAAATTATGGTGAAATTCGGAGCAAGATTGCTTAGAAGATGCAGTAATGAAACTTCTGTACTATGTCCTCTCATTAGCATTGTGCATTTAAAATGATCTTGCTGTGTTATTGTTTGCATTTGATATGGTTCTTATATGAGTTGTTTACAGTTTGCCCTTGTCATATTCCTGTGTATTTTTTCTGGGATGTGCTTTCTACTTCTGTACTCTGCTTCCTTAACCCATGTGATAACAGGTGTGTTGTTGAGTTTCCACCGACTAAACTTGGTGGTACTTTGTAGACTAATCATTTTGAGGACTTGCAAGGATATTTTCTTATCCGTGAACAGGCATGTCCTGTAAAACAACCAAAAACTAAAAATCTCCATGAACAGGATACATTGGTTGAAAACTCTCATACTCAACCTGCAATTAATGGATTCCCTACGCCTATTCTAATATCAACATGTTTGATTAACCATGTAGGATTCATAAAATTCTGACCCTTTTCGGCATTTCTACTTTGCAGAAGATATTTGGTTGGTTAGAAGGCAGATCTCCCTAGCAATATCTTGATTGAAATAATAAAATTGAGCATGATGCCATTATCATATCTTTCCATGTCTAACTTTGTGCAGCAGTTTTGTTGGCAATATTTCATATGGCTAATAAAATTTCCAAGGCATTTAAGTTAAATTTTACTAAATTTAACTCATTACTCTATCTGTAGTGGATTTTCTCTGATGGTAGAAGCCTAAAAGGAAATTATTTGCTAAATATAGCACATAGAGGTAGTGCAATTTTTGTGTACCTACTGATTAACATGAACAGAGTATCAAACTACTTCTTCTGTAACACCAGGACATTAACTTTGATTTGGTTTGTTATTGATATGGCTATTAGTTGGCATTATGCAGGACGTGATATTAGGTGCTCAGAAGACTGAGGCGGCAAAAGGTAGAGTGTGTAGAACATCCATGAATATAAGTTCTTGACATATTCTGGCTTTTATTGCCCAACTGCGATTTTTGGCTGTTTTGCATTGGTGATAGACTGTTCTGAAATCATTTGGGAAAGATGGCTCAAATGCTATATGGTCCCTCTGCAGCTGGCTAGTCTTCCTATTATCCAGGGGCAAGTTTGCTTACACTGTTTTAGAGAGCGTGTTCTGCAATATTCAGAGCTATGCTGGTTAGTAATTTATAGTTGTTAATCATGGTATACTAGATGTATTCCAGGGCAAAAACTATGGTCAAATTAATTTTAAATGTTTTTTCTCCCTACTTAGTAACATGTCACTAGAAATTTGTGTTCGTCTCTTATGAAACCCTATGCGTGACAAGATCTCACACAGTTTGTTGGGCTATATAAATTTTCACACCTCTGTGCTAACCAATTAGCGAAAAATAAAAAGAAGATTTTCGCGGGTGAATATTGACTTTTTCAATATTTATTTCAATGGTAGGGTTAGCCCATGACCTATTAGAATAATTGAAATTGGTCCCTGGTTTGTTCCGCCATCCTACCCAATGAATCATTAGGATTCATTTTCAATAGATATGTAAGATGATTTAAAGATTTGCTGAGCAAAGCTATTACTTGGGATAAGCTTCACAAGAATGGTGGATGATGATATGTTTCTTCAAATGTGAATTGGGAAAATAGGACAGTTTGAAGGATTTGCAACTTTATTGGCTGCTTCTGAAATTTTGTGACTTACTATGCTCAAACGCATCTGATTATTATTATTCTGATAATGCAGGACCTTCATGGAGATCTTGGCTCCTAGTATGGTTTTGTTACAATATGACTAAAGAGTGAGCAAACAAAATCTGAATGATCCAGGCAGTTTAACCAGTTGCTTGGTGCTAGATTATCCTGCCCTCCTTTTTAAGTCCCAAGAATAATCATTAGGGGGTGAATCGGATATTAAACAACGCCACGAAGTAATCTGGATGGATTCTGCCAACATGGTCGAGTTATTTCCCTCTGCTTGTCTAAAGGTAATTTCCACCTTACTTTAACGAGCAATACTAATTTCTGCCTTAATTGCATTTGTTTAACGTGCAGCACTACCTGCACTTTCATGTTACATTTCTTGAACTGTGCATGCCTGGAAAATGTTTTTGGCTTATCATAATGTTAGCCAACTATTCTTTTGATCATATAATGGTTTAGTCCAACTACGGGTGCTCATAAAAGTAGCTTAATTTGATGATTGTCGAATGATAAGGAGAGAAAAATATGCAACTCAAAGCTTGAACCTTTTGATTAAATTTTTAAGGTACTGGATAGTGAAACACACATCAGATGGTGAATGCACCGCTAGAAATCGGGCTTGAAGCTCTCAACTTATGATCGAGCCAACAGCTGACAGCAGCGGGTGGTCATGATTGCTACCAAAAAATCCTCCTCCTTTCAGTTTTGTGATCATATCTGATGGAACAAGTTCCAAATGGCTCGAATTTCCATCAGCTAAGGTTGTTTTACAGCAGAATCTGTGGCTCTGTAGTTGACTTTTGTTTTAGGATAAAACCAGTTGCAGTGTGGTTGACTTTTGGTACTCTGCAGTCTGCATTGAAGCGAGTCAAACCCATTGGTGGTGAAACTTAGGTAATGTTTATTGCGTTTGGAGGTAGAAGATAAAGATAGAGAGACTGACATAACGTATGCCAAAGTTATAAATTGGTAGGTCGCCCAACCCTGACCAGCCACAGGAGCAGCCCATCTTTCATTTATTAGTTAAGAAATCGTTCAACAAGTTTAACATAGTAAAAAACCCAGTATTAATTTTAAAGCACATTTTCTATAGTTCCTCAACCAATCTCATTTAAGTCTATTCATTGAATGCCTGAGTTTAAATACCCAGCTCTTTTCCCTGCAGAAATTAGTTGGGGAGAGAGAGAGAGTTTTCTGGTTTTGGCTCAAATGACCCATTGTAAGGTTTTGCTAGGGTGGTTTCCAGTTTGAGGTGTATGACCCTTTGTACCTTAAATCTTCAACGACCTACATTTATGGTAGTGCATCTGACAGTTAGAGAGAGAAAGAGATAGTTAGAGAGAGAAAGAGAGGGAGAAGGATGAAATTCAAGAAACAGTCTGGCCTTAGTAATTGCGTTTCATTAACTCCTCACCTATAAATCCCCTTGATGCTTTACTTTGTTCATCTCACTCTTCTTCTTCCTGTGCTTCTCTGCCTTTGTCTTTCACCTCTCTCTCTCTCTCTCTCTGAGTCAGAACAATACATTTCCCAACCCCGCATTAGTTGTCCGTACAGTGGTGTTTAGTTGAACCACTGAAGCTTAAGTTAAACCAACAACCCACCTATTTTTGGTTCAAAATATACAATATCTGTCTGGGTCTTGCTTTTCTCACCAAGTTTTTGTGGTCTTCAACCTTATATATAGTTTTCTTCGTACATATAGTGGTGTGATTTATCGGGAAAACATTTTCCCTAGAAACTAGAGGTTATCTCCCAACAATGGATATATCTTTGGCTTTACTGTTGTTTACTGCAGTCACTGCCTATCTGATATGGTTCACCTTCATCTCACGGCCATTGAAGGGTCCACGAGTCTGGCCATTATTGGGTAGCTTACCGGGCTTGATCGAGAACGCTGATCGAATGCACGAGTGGATCACCGATAATCTCCGCGCGTGTGGTGGCACGTATCAGACATGCATATGTGCCATACCCTTCTTGGCTCGGAAGCAAGGTCTTGTGACTGTCACATGTGACCCGAAGAATCTGGAGCATATCTTGAAGATCCGGTTCGAAAATTATCCCAAGGGTCCAACATGGCAAGCTGTGTTTCATGATCTACTTGGCCAAGGGATCTTCAACTCTGATGGTGACACGTGGCTGTTCCAGAGGAAGACGGCTGCTCTCGAGTTTACAACCCGGACGCTACGCCAAGCCATGGCTCGGTGGGTGAACCGCGCCATTAAGCTCAGATTCTGCCCCATTTTGAAAACGGCTCAGCTCCAAGCTGAGCCAGTCGATCTACAAGACCTCTTACTCCGGCTGACTTTTGACAACATATGCGGCTTGGCGTTTGGGAAGGATCCACAGACGCTCACGCCGGGGCTGCCAGAGAACAGATTCTCGGCTGCTTTTGACCGAGCCACGGAAGCGACACTGCAGCGGTTTATATTCCCAGAAGTTATATGGAAGCTTAAGAAATGGCTTCGGCTCAGTATGGAAGTCAGCTTGAGCCGAAGCCTAGTACACGTGGACGAGTATTTGTCTTGCGTCATCAACACACGTAAGCTTGAGTTGATGAGTCGGCAAAAAGATGGCAACCCACATGATGATTTGCTCTCTAGGTTCATGAAGAAGAAAGAATCATATTCGGACAAATTTTTACAACACGTGGCACTCAACTTCATCTTAGCTGGACGTGACACGTCATCAGTCGCGCTTAGTTGGTTCTTCTGGTTGGTCACCCAAAACCCAATAGTTGAAGAGAAAATATTGCATGAAATATGCACCGTTCTAATGGAGACCCGTGGCGAGAATTTATCATCATGGTTGATGAGCCCTTGGAGTTTGAAGAAGTTGACCGTTTGATATACCTGAAAGCTGCATTGACGGAAACTCTCCGACTATACCCTTCCGTGCCGGAGGACTCGAAGCATGTTGTGGCCGACGACATGTTGCCGGACGGCACATTTGTTCCGGCGGGGTCATCGGTTACATACTCTATATACTCGGCGGGTAGAATGAAGTCTACATGGGGTGAGGATTGTGTGGAGTTTTGGCCGGAGAGGTGGTTATCTCCTGACCGGAAGCGATTTGTGATGCATGATTCTTACAAGTTTGTTGCGTTCAATGCCGGTCCGAGGATATGTTTGGGAAAGACCTGGCTTATCTACAAATGAAGTCGATAGCTGCGGCGGTTTTGCTGCGGTACCGGCTCAAGGTGGTGCCGGGCCACCAAGTGGAGCAAAAGATGTCATTGACGTTGTTCATGAAGTATGGGCTTAAGGTTAACTTGCATCCAAGGGATCTAATGGCGGTTGTGACAAGTATTATGGAGGAGAGAGAGGGTGGGTTGCATGGGGAAGAGTCTCGGATCACCGTTAGATGTAACGGTAGGTGTGATACACTTAATGAGAGTAGCGGTGGCGTTGGAGTTGATGTGGTTGGTGGCGTTCTTTAAAGCTGTTTAAATTTTAAGTTGGTGGGATAGGCCCCCACCATTATTGAGTTTTGTTCACCCGTCGGCTGGATTTTATGTTATGGAAGGGGGTGGGGCAGGCAATCCTCACATGGCCGCTGTGACTTTGTTTCCTCTCAAATTACAAGGTAACTGGGGAATTTTTTAATTCTTTCTAAATGGTGAAGATCTATTCGCATCAACAAATCGGGTTAGACTCCTTTCTAATTTTAGAACAATTGGAGGATCTTTGATTTTTTTTTTTTTTTTTTTTGAAATAGAGGATGTGTCCGTATTTTAACAATTCAATTCAGTTTGAATTTTTAAACAATGAAAGCATTTTTGATTTAGAAAAAATTTGTTGACGTGGAGAATAAAAGATTTGTTGTCATGGATAAATCTTTACTATTCTAAAAAAAAATTAAAGATCATCCAATTATAAAAAAAATTAGAGAGGAGTTAAACCCTAATAAACTCTATTTTATTGGAAACACATACTGAATTTTTAAAATTAAAAATAATTGAATCTGCGGAGATGGATAGATCTTGGTCATTCAAAGATAGTTGGAAGATCCTTCAATTGTCTCTTAATTGGAGAAGAGCTCGGAGTAGGAATTTCAGTCTTGGCACACTTCATGTAGGTACATTTCATTCATTGTGACACACGGATAAAGTTGGATGCAAAATGGAGAGTTTGAGAAGGAGGTTCCCTGCTGAAAAAAAACTGTCTCAACTTTGGTGGAGTTAAGAGCAGCACATCTTGTACTCTCTCTCTCTCTCTCTCTCAAAATAATCCCATCTATTCTTTGAATTCTTGTTTCTGTTTACTTTTAGCTCACCTTTTGTACTTTTTTTTTTTTAATGAAATTTCCATCTAATTGGCAGCTTGGATACGTCGTACAATGATAATAGTTATATTACACAAAAACAAAAATATATATATATATATATAAGAAAAAATCACTTACAGTGCACTTGAATATTTGAAATGATTAATCGAAGCGAAGCTCCAAAAACTGGAAAATAGAAGACTTGCAAAACTAAAACAGATGGCCCATGACCACCCCTAATTCATGTTAGAAAAGCGACAACAAACTAGCAGCAAAAATATGTGAATAAGCTCAATAACGAGGTTTAAAGTATTATAATAAGATTTAAGAACAGTACAGATATTCGATATCATCAACTTTAGAGATTTTGAAGTTCATATGAGGTTGTCTTTGACAGATTGCTTGCACCTTCAAGGACTGTTAGGGATGAGGAAATGTTTAATGGGTGTAAATTACCCGGGAGTGCTCTATCTAATTTGAGTACAAGTAAATTAGAATGAAAGCAGAAGATAATAACATGTAAGCAAGTTTTTTGGGCCAACTTACAAAATCGTCAAGAGTCGCATTTAGGTTCACGCAAACTAACCTTCATTCATCCCCGTATATCTGGTTTTACAATTTGATCTCCCCTGTTATGAATGCTGCATCTCTCCACCCTTTCTGCAGCAGTTCTAGTCAAGAATTTTCTCTCCGGTTGAAAAGAAGTTCCATACTAATGTTCCGATGATGTACAATGCAACAGCCACCTTAAACACGTCATCCCAAGAACCTGCAACAATATGGCTTGAGAATCAATATCTAATTTCTCCGCTAGCAAGGAAAAAAAAAAAGATGTGAAAACTAAGATGATGAACCTTTCTGTAGTATGTATCCAGTTGCAGCCGTACCAAGACACCAGCAAGCACTCCCGCGGTGTTAGATAGTCCAACAAGACTCCCTGTCATGGATTATTCCCAAACTTTAAAATTTTCAATCGAATATGGCAATATATTAAAT